>OX336395.1:106478278-106668278 GCA_946902985.2 Meconema thalassinum
GGTGAGTATAAAATTTACTGTTTTTTGGTAGGTTGGTTCTTAAGTTTAGGAGCTGCGACAACGTGGTCATGTAGCCCCGTGTACTTTGGGTGTGTGTAGAATCTGTCTGATAACCGGTGTTAATTGTGATGACTGTATTAGTGTGTGTTATCTGTTTTTTTAATTCAAGTAAGGACTGCAGACTTTTGAATTTTTCAAATAATTCCTACTTTTGCTGCCAAACGCCACCGTCAACGACTACTAGTTCAGAACTTAGCTACCAGACGCCACCGCAGTCAGCTCTTGGCAACGAACTTAGGAACCTAAGAGCGTTGTTTACATTCTTAACCTATACACTTTAGCTTCACACAGGTGTAATTACTGGAAGGATCTTTAACATACCATTTATCTATGACATGGGACCGCCGGCTTTACTTCCCCTCCGAAGGAAGACATACTGAAGGATTTTTAACAGCCGTGCTGCCAACGTAACTGGTAACGTAATCTCTGTAGGCACAGGGGAGAACATTCCCGGGCGCACTGTACAAGTTATTCAAGGGACTACTTGATCACAAAATCGCAAAGATTCTTTATGAAACATCAACAACACAACAACAACAACAACAACAACAACAACATTGAAAGAAACTACAAGAAATGTTAAAAGTATAAAAACTAGCCCAACGAGAAAACAACAACAACAAAGAGAATCTAAAGAACAAAAGAATATAAAAATTAAGCAACGAAAGCAATAAAGAATAACCACAAATATCAAAATGATACCCAACCACAGCAAAAGACAACATGAAAATCCTCAGTTTTATCCCTTTAATGTAATAGACTAGACCTTCCATGAACACCATTCCTTTTGGTGTATTTGTAAGTACTTGTCCTTGTTATCTCCACTTTTCCAAACGTAAAGGACACACGAAACGTTTCGTACGTGGTGCCAGCATGATGATTGATTTTTAGCCTACTTTTCACATTTTGCAAAAATGAGGAAAAAGTAGTCTTATGAGATCGGGCAAATGTGTGTCTGTCTGTCTGTCTGTCTGTCTGTCCTTCTGTCTGTCTGGTTGTGTGTGTGTCCCCCCCTATCAACTCCTAAACGGCTGCAGCAATCGAAACGAAATTTGGTAGGAGTAAAGATTATACCTGAATATCTCACGGCCATATTTGAAAATGATGTCAGTGCTACCAACTGCTGAAAAATCGCAATTGAAATTTGAGCTCCATGTTGGATATCTCGGAAGGTATGAATGGGAGCTATTTCAAAATTGGCACACGTATAGATAATAATATTTCAGTTTAATTTCCTGGAGGCCATGCATGGCAGTGTTGCCAAAATGATTCTAAGCCTGCTGATAGGTCTAATTTTAAATGCATATAACTTCTATACTATCAATTGGATTTCAACCAAATTTTGTATGTAATATATGTACATAAACAGATATGACTGAGCGTATTCTTAAGAGCCACCAGGGCTGCCAACTGTCAATAAATGTTATCTCTATTCTTTTATCCAAATACCAATATATCAGAAAGTATGGAAGCCGACAGCTTTAAACTATGCACACGTATAGTACCTGGCATTCTAGATTAATTTGGAGTAACTTATGTACATCAGTGCTACCAACATGATTCTAAGACTGCTGATAGGACCAATTTTTAAATACATGTAAGTTATATAATATCAATTGGATATCAACCAAATTTCCTATGTGCTATGTGTACCATAACAGATATGACTATGCTTATTCTTAACAGCAACCAGGGCTGCCAACTGTTAATAAATGCTGTCTCTATTTTTTACCCAAATATTAATATATCAGAAAGTATGTAAGCCAACAGCTTTACACTTTGCACAAGTATAGTACGTAACATTCTAGATTAATTATGAGAAACTAATATACGTCAGTGCTGCCAACATAACTCTAAGCCTGTTGATAGGTCCAATTTTCAAATACATGTAACTTCTATACTAACAAATGGATTTCATCCAAAATTGGCACAGCAAGAGATCATAATATTTCAGATTATTTCTGACCAACGCATTCGCGACATTGTTGCCAATATGATTTTACGCGCGCTGATAGATCCAATGTCTAACTGCATATAACGTCCATGCTATCCATTGGACTTCAACCAAATATTGTTTTCTGTATCTTAAGAGATGGAACTAACAATATATTCAGTCACCAGGGCTGCCAACTGTAGTGTTCTATTAGTCTACAGGTATATTTCGAACTAATTAGAAATTTCGATATTACCAACTTAATTTCGCTATTTTTCTAGATAGGTCTATATAGATTGGCATGAATCTTAAATTTTAAGAAAAGTAGGCTCTTTAGTTCGTCACGGAACTTCTTGTTGTTCTTCGGAAACTCAACCATATCTGGACGATTAGATTGGCAGTTTGCTTTCTCTACCCCTACGAGCACCAGTGTGAAACAATGCAGAGTTTTACTTAAGTCCTTAACACTGCTACCGGTATGAAGATTCTTAAAAACAAAACACTGATAGTCAGAAAGACTAGACGTTATATCATTTTAAATGCTACAAATGCTACAAATGCTGCGTGAACTCAAAGTCCGTCAGCAAAAAAGAAGAAAAAGTTTAAAAAATGAAGAAAAAAATGAAAAAAAAGCAAGTGCAAACCAAGGTCAAAAGAGGTAGCTGGCTGGATGATGTCACGCTCACCGGAGCGCGCGGGGAAAGGAGGAAGCTCGAGTTGTACTATGACGTCACACACCTCAGTGCATTCTCGGTACATTTCGTCCCCGTCACCGTAACGTAACGCCAGACCCCAGAGAAGTCGACATAATCATTTAAAACGATAAAACAAACAAAAAACGCCTAAGGTTATTCAACAAAAGAACACATTAAAGAAAGAAAGAATTTTGCAAATAAATTAATTTAGCTAGCATTTTTATGAAAAACAAACCGCGTATAGAAACAGGGGATCTTTGTCTGTTTTTCCGGAACTGCATGTAGGACGGAAGTGATTTTCAAAATTTTTTTTTTTTTTTTTCTAGTTTGATAGAGCTCTTCAAGACTCACAATTTGAAACCTTTCCGGGCCCTTTAGCCCTTCAACGTTTGAGGATATTGATTCAATTTTACGTTTTTGCAGGGTTTTACTTTTATGCTAGGAAATGTTTTTGGCTTTAAAAAGATAATTTTAAAATCAAATAAAAAACAAGATGTTCAGTAAAGAACATATAGCCTACTTTCTCCTAAATGTATGAGTATAGTTATAACTCGTTATTATCAAAGAGTATAATAGAACTATTCTTTGTTGAAGACCTTAGAAACGATTTACCTCTACCAAACGCCACAACCTAGATAAAAACTGCTACCATCATTGAAGAAAGAAAGAAAGAAAGAAAGATAAGAAGTATATCAAGAATGTTATGGATCTGGAGACATAATCGACCGGACTGGCTGCGTGGCTCAGCGGTAACGTTCTCGCTTGCTGGGCCCTAGGTTGCAGGTTCGTATCCTGGCGCAGTCAGCTGGCATTTGAGGGTGCACAAATGCGAGGGAGCCGTGTCAGTACATTTACTGGCACGTTAAAGATCCCCTTCGGGCCAAAATTCCGGCACCCCGGTGTCTCTAAAAGCAGCAGTAGTTAAAAGGGATGTAAAACCAATCACATTATTATTATTATTATTATTATTACATATACGACCTGCCGTGGGCAACATCCAACTTTGAGTTGAGGCATGTCTTTACACGTCTGGTTGTGCATGGCTTTCACAACCCTAATTGAAAATAAAGGAAGGAAGATTGTAGTTTTACGTGACCGTGAATCTTGTGATTATGAGACACGGGACCTCCTTTTTACGTGGAATCCGAACCACAGGACATGGCATTTCACTTCGAAAATCTCACATGCTTTGACCGGGAATCGAAAACCCTAATTGAATTAACAAATCTTTCCATGACCCTACAGAGACGTGTGTATACAAACTACTATGTGAAATCGTTTTGTTCTTTACTTCAAATAACATTTTCAAGTAACGCAAAATAGGCTGTTACAAACCCTTTAAAATAAAAAGTAAAAATGTATCGTAGTATCATCTTGTCATTCTTCAAATTCGATGCGCATAGAATGCCAATGGTATAGTAATCAATGGAGCCCCACGTAGACTAGTCGTGATATCTAGTGGTGAAATATCGAACAATATAATTCTAACAGAGCGAGTGCATTCTAGCGGCCAGAAGAAGAAACTTTTCAATAAAATCTGGAAGTTAATAAGTAGGTCGACGTGCAGTTACCTTTTTGGCAGCTAGATGTCTCGAGTAAATCTGCTGGCGAATTATGTTTTAATTAAATATATATTTTACACCATAATATGCACAATATAACGCTTAATTTTAAAACATCTGAGTCATTACAAAACAATAAACATATAACATTTCAAGCAAAAAACCTAGCTCTGATCGGGTTTGAACCATAGGCATTTGAGCGATAGGCTAACGCTCTACCACTGAGCTAATTGTGTCAACGAATATCGTTCTATATAAAATGACTTACATAGAACTTGTTAGCAAATAATGTTTTATACTAAACGATTTCATCACTGGAGTATATTATTTATATATAAAGCATTTCATACAAAGTTTATTTATTTTGTATCAGTACGCTATATTGCATGCAATACTCAAATTAGTGAAATATAAGTCAGGCACAAGATATCCGCTGCCATCTTGTCTTATTACTGAATCAGCTCAGCTTTTTAAAATCACGTCTGCACTATAGTATTACAAAATAAACTTTTAATTTCGAACGTGCCTCTTCCTTTAGAACAGTTAAAACGATTCTCGGCTCGATAATCGGAACTGGTGGGTCCCATGATATGGATTATAAAGTTTGCATAATTCGCACGGCCGCCATCCTGAAATGGTACGGCGGACGACCTTGTAGTTTGGTTACAAGACGCATCCTATACGAAGGTATGTTGTTACGAAATTTGGTAGAGATCGGATGATTTGGTTAGTCGTTATTTGATTTTACGTTTTGAACGTTTGAGTGGCCGCCATTCAGTTTTAGTAAAGATGGCGGCGATATAAATCATGACACTGAGGTGTCCTTTGCTAGTGCTACCTTTGTACCAAATTTCGTTCAATTTGCATTCACCGTGTTCGAATTGATAGGGGGGGACAGACATTCAGAGTACACACACTCACACACACACAGACTCACACACACACACACAGGCTCACACACACACATACACACACACACACACACACACACACACAGACTCACACACACACATACACACACACAGACAGACACACTTTTTTCGCCCTGTGTTGATCTCATAAGTCTACTTTCATTTTTTGCAAAAATCGAAAGTAGGCTAATAAAAACATATAGAGAGACCTTAAAACAAATCGAAAACACCTACAATATAACCGAAATTCTACATTAACAAGTAGCTCCGTGAAGAACTATATAGCCTATTTTCATATATCCTACTTATGTTTACTGCCACTATCAACATACAAAATTTCAGTTTGATTGCTGTAATAGATTCGTAGATATTGAGAACCGACTAAATATTTCGGATGGTCGCCATGTTGGATTTTATATATGTAGGTCCTAGAGTTGTGTACTGTTACATGAAAATTATTGTGTACGTGTAGCATTCAATCTTCAATCTCATGATTAGGACACACGAAGTAACAAGGAGATTTTAAAATTTCGCACAGCTGCCATCTTGTGGTTATGGAAACAATTGAAATAAATTAGATGCCAGTGGATTAACATTCGTATAAGGATTTACTGTACCAAGTTTATCTGCACACGGATGGTTAAATTGCGAGAAACGTCCATGTGAATATATATATATATATAATTCGCGTCGCCGCCATGTTGGATTTGTGATCACCAGGTTATTTAAAGTCCTACAGGCGAACTTAAGTGCATAGCCCCTATGAACATCAAATAATTCAGTTTGATTGCCATAATAGATTCGTTGATATTCAGAGCCGTCTAAATATTTCGGATGGTCGCCATGTTGGATTGTTAAATGTTTAGGCCATAGAGTCATGTACCATTAAAGGAAATTTATTGCAAAGATTCATTATTCAAACTTACACTTCGATCGCATGAATATGACACAAGAAATAAAAACTTACTTTTAAAATTCGCACAGCCGCCATCTTGAGGTTATGTAAACAATTCAACTAAATTAGATACCAGTGCATTACAATGTGTATAAACATTTCCAGTACCAGATTTCATTGCGTTTGGAATATTAAATCGCGAGATAGGACTATTTAAAATTTTCTAATTCGCTTGGCCGCCATGTTCGTTTTGTAGTTAATCGGTTTCGAAAGTCTTACAGACGAACTTCCAGTAGTGCCCTTTATTTCCGTACAAAATTTCAGGGTGATGTCGCTAATAGTTTCGGTGATATAGAATGCCGGTGAAATATCTTCACAGCCGCCATCTTGTGGTTATGTAAACATTTGAACGAAGTTAGAGTCGGTGCATTACAATGTGTATAAACATATACTGTACCAAGTTTTATTGCGTTTGGTTGGTTAAATCGCGAGAAGCGTCTATTTAAAAGTCGCAAATTCGTGTGGCCGCCATGTTGGTTTTGTAATTACCAGTTTTTCAAAAGTCACATAGGTGAACTTCTAGTTGATCCCTTTATCACCGTAATAAATTCTAGGGTGATATCGGTAATAGTTTGGGAGATATTGAATGCTGGTGAAATATTTCGCACAGCCGCCATGTTGGATTGGTGAGACGTAACAAAATTTGAAGAGCACGGTTGAGATCGCCCGGAATAGAGCTATGAACTTACCGAGTTTCATTGAAATCGCTCCAGCCGTTTAGAATTTATTAGACACACACACACACACACACACACACACACGCACACACTCACGGACAAAAGGTGATCTCATAAGCCTATTTTTTTAAAATTGAAAATAGGCTAAAAATTACTAAATTAAAAAAAAGAAAGCAGAAAATATCCAACGGAAACAAATACAGGATCTTTATTTTTGCTTGGCAAGGACATTCTCGCTCACGCGCTCCGCCAGTGATGGCTCAGTTCCCGGCGACCTTTTGGCCGATAACCTAGATGTTAGGCCCCTTTAAACAACAATTATCATCATCATCCCGGCGACCACGCGTGCGTATGTGCGGCAGAATACGGTTCTTGAAATCAGTATCATGCATTTTTAGCCTACTTTTCTCATTTTGCTAAAATGAGGAAAAAGTAGACTTATGAGATCGATCCTGGCAAATTTCAGTCTGTCTGTCCTTCTGTCTGTCTGTCTGTCTGTCTGGCTGGCTGTGTGTGTGTGTGTCCCTATCGACTCCTAAACGGCTGCAGCAATCGAATCCAAATTTGGTATGAGTAGATCTATACCTGAATATCTCAAGCCCATATTTGAAAATTATATCAGTGTTACCAACTGATGAAAAACCGCAATTGAAATTTGAGCTCCATGTTGGATATCTTGGAAGGTATGCATGGGAGCTATTTCAAACTTGGCACACATATAGATAATAATATTTTAATTTAATTTCCAGAAGGCCATGCATGGCAGTGTTGCCAAAATGACTCCAAGCCTGTTAATAAGTCCAATTTTTAAATGCATATAACTTCTACTCTATCAATCGGATTTCAACCAAATTTCGTATGTACTATGTGTACATCAACAGGTATGACAGTGAATTCTTAAAAGCTACCAGGGCTGCCAACTGTTAATAAATGCTCTCTCTCTCTATTTTCTTATCCAAATACCAATATATGTAACTTCTATACTAACAAATGGATTTCATCCAAAATTGGCACAACAAGAGATCATAATATTTCAGATTATTTCTGACCAACACATGTATGACATTGTTGCCAACATGATTCTACGCGCGCTGATATATACAATGTCTAACTGCATGTAACGTCCATGCTATCCATTGGACTCAATCAAATTCGTACTGAATTACTCTGCTATCGTTCCAAATACCACTATAAACTATATTCACATACTCAATTATTCACATGAAAAGCAAAGTTGGTAATTCTCCCAATTAACGTGCAAATGAAAAATGTATAGATTCTAAAAAAATAATCAGCTTATGGAATCATAGTAACACGCGCTGGAAAATCTTGTGCGCCAAAAACAAGCAGAACAAGTGGTAACTATTTCCTGGCGCGGTAGCCTCTTCACATACCAAAACATCAAAGGGACCGCTTAGGTCTTGAGGAGACTAGAGGTATAGTCACTGTCTTGCAGTAAAATATCCACGAACCACCTCGTTGACGACAGACCTAACAACCCTCTGTACGATAAGCGGAAGTGGTGAAGCCGGTGTTAGATCATGAGTTACGGATTAGGCATTATGCCTTCATGATTCACCCGGCTACTATCTCGAAATTACTTCACCGATGACCTTGTAGTTTGGGCAACAAGCGCCTCCCATAGGGAGGTATATATACTGCTCAAAAAAATTAAAGCACCACTTTTTTCAAAGGCCACCAAATTTTGAAAAGTTGACCTAGAATCTCGAAATCTCAGTATGACGTTTGTCCTGACGCCTACCAAGCATGTGCTTCAGCACAACTCCCCAACTAGAGTAGTTTCGGGGTAGCACCCCGAAAACTAGCCCATTTTCGAAAACCGCAAATTGAAGTTTGCGAAAAACGCTGCAGGATTTGTCGCAGGTTGCCAAAGCAGTCGAAAATGAATGAGTCTTGCTCTTAAAGGTTCCATAAACACGTTGAAATCGTTACATTTGACGTTTGGGCATTTTCAACCCCCTTCATCACCCCCTAAACATGGACTACCATTGGGGGCGTCTGAGAAGGTACGGGTGTGTTTAACCACCTGAAAACCTGCACACCGTCCTCAGTTGCTGATTGCAGTAAGTTCTTAAGGCCTCCGGCAATGTCCACACCCCCTAACACCCTCAACTGGCATGGGACCAAACCACCCCTTCTCGATTCACCCCTAAGGAAGATTTTAACCGAGATGTTTATCAGTGCTGCTAATGGGGGGGGTCTTCCCCTAACGTTTCAAAAAAGGAACTGTGCCTTTGTCACCACCCCTTCCCCTGCAACCCCCGTTTGTATGATTTTTCGAATCAGGCCCTTTTTAAGGGCTGAAACGACGTCTTAATCGCTGAAAGGGCTGTAAAGGTCCTTAGAAGTAGTGGTGACACGAAATCAACCCCTTCCGATCGATGATTGACATTCCGTCCCCCAAATTCGAAATTTTTGCACCCCCAACCCTCCCTGTCTGGACGCGTAATGCGTCATGGCAGAGTTTTCAGAGTTGGATGAATATGAAGCTTATGGCCTGCAATGGAGCCCAAAACAGCAGGCTGGATAGAAATTCATCGGTAGGTTGGGAAACGGGACCAAAATTTTTCAAAAAAGTGTACAACCTACAGTAAGTACGCCCATGCATAGTCAACCCACATCACGTCCGTGCGTGTGGGTTGCATATGATCGGCAATAGGTTACAAAGTTTGGCAATGGGAGAAAAATGACGTGATGTGGGTTGCCTATGCATTGGTGTACTTACTAGAGGCTGTTAACTTTTTTGAAAACTTTTTGGTCCCGTTTCCCACCCTACCGATGAATTTCCATCCAACCTGCTGTTTTGGGCTCCATTTCAGGCCATAAGCTTCATTTTGATCCAACTCTGAAAACTCTGCCATGACACGTTACGCGTCCAGACTGGGAGGGTTGAGGGTGCAAAAATGTCAACTTTGGGGGATGGAATGTCAATCAAACATCGGAAGGGGTTGATTTCGTGTCACCACTACTTCTAAGGACCTTTACAGCCCTTTCAGCGATTAAGACCTCATTTCAGCCCTTAAAAAGGGCCTGATTCGAAAAATCATACAAAAGAGGGTAGCAAGGGAAGGGGTAGCGATACAGGCGCAGGTCCTCTTTTGAAACGTTAGGGGAAGACCCCTCCATTAGCAGCACTGATAAAAATCTCGATTTAAACCTTCCTTAGGGGTGAATCAAGACGGGGTGGTTTGGTCCCTTGCCAGTTGAGGGTGTTAGGAGGGGTGAACATTGCCGGAGGCCTTAAGAACTTACTGCAATCAGCAACTGAGGACGGTGTGCAGGTTTTCAGGTGGTTAAACACATCCGGTACCTTCTCAGGCGCCCCCAATGGTAGTCCATGTTTAGGGGGTGATGAAGGGGGTTGAAAATGCCCAAACGTCAAATGTAACAATTTCAACGTGTTCGTGGAACCTTATGAGCAAGACTCATTCATTTTCGACTGCTTTGGCAACCTGCGACAAGTCCTACAGCGTTTTTCGCAAACTTCAATTTACGGCTTTCAAAAATGGGCTGGTTTTGGGGGCGCTATCCCGAAACTACACATGTTGGGGAGTTGTGCTGAAGCATGTGCTTGGTAGGCGTCGGGGCAAACGTCATACTGAGATTTCGACCTTGTGCAGTCAACTTTCCAAATTTGGTGGCCTTTGAAAAAAGTGGTGCTTTAATTTTTTTGAGCAGTATATTTGAAGACTTGCCAGACATTGGATGGTTGGCTCTTTTGCCTCATGAAATCTACCCACAAGTGTCCCGCATACACTACTGATGTATGGGATGACTAATAACTGATTTCCACAGGGGTCACACTGCATTCTGGCAGATTACGTCAGAATACGAAGGGATAACAACAATACGGCCGCTCGGCACCCGTCTATTGTGCTCCATTGCGTTATGAAACCTCGCATTTGAGAGCGTAATAGGTTCAAATATGGGTACAACAACACGACAGTTGCTACGCATATGGACAATGGCTGCTGTATTCAGCAACAACGCATGCACGGACATCATACTAAGCTGGTCGTAATGCCGTCGAAGCTTAAGGTTCATAACGCAATGAGGCGCATTAGACGAGAGCAATGAGGAACACGTAGCAAGCGGCCGTCTGGTTGATATCCCATCGTATTCTGACATAACCTGAAGCATTAAAGGACACCCCTTAGGAATTCAGTTATTAGACCTCCCGTTCTTCATTAATACATGAGGGACACCTAAAAGTAACTTGTACCAGGCAAATGATCCACCAGGTATACACACACATACACACATCTCATAAGTCTCCCTAGCGGCTTCGGTGGCGTAGTCGGTAGCATGCTGAACTGCTGTGCCCAAGATAGCGGGTTCAAACCCGACCGAAGTCGTCGGATTTTTTAAGAGCGTTAGAAATCCTTCAGTATGCCTTCCTTCGGAGGGGAAGTAAAGCCGGCGGTCCCATGTCATAGATTTATGGCATGTAAAAGATCCTTTCACAGACTAAACTTGTGTAAAGCAAAATTGTTAGGTTAGATTTCGTCAGAACGCTCTATCAAAGTTCCAACGTTCACCACTAGGTATCATTGATATCTGGTGGCGAAAGTTGGAACTACTTGAAATTGAACGGAACTTGTAGCTCATCCTTTAGGGTGTCCGCTGGAAGCAGCTACAGACTCAGGCGAGCCGAACATGTCCTCGGACACTCCCGGCAGTAAAAGCCATACGATAAATAAATAAATAAATAAATAAGTCTCCCTTCATTTTTGTAAAAATCGAAAGTAGGCTAACATTTCCTAACACATAATCGTCAAAGGTGTTATGAGTAGACAAATTTTATTCCTGTAGATCTATTGTTTGAGTAACCTGAAAAGAGGTTTTATGTTTGACGATGTCGAAATGTAAATATTATATGTCAGAAAACTGTATCATAATGAGGGTCATTATAGTACTATTCTTCATTATGAAACAGTTTCTCCAGCCAATCAGAGCTCATTCATTTACCAATTAGGTAAGAATAGCCTCGCGTATGCTCTCAAAATCCAACATGTCGGACATGAATTACATGATTTGAAAGTTCAAATCGGATATAGGATCATGCATTATAATTACAATCCCAATCACAAAGACAAAATCAGCACGAACGTTTACGGTAACAAGAAAATACTATGACATATGCAAGAAATTTATGAATCTACGTCCAGAAGTTAGCAACACAGCACCCTTCTACATAAATTACCGACATGGAAAGTGCACCGTCCCATATGTTCGCGTAAAAAAACTGGCAAATATCAGACAAGAAATAGCACCGTACCTTAATATCCCCAACCCCAATTTCTACACAGCGCATTGCTTTCAAACGACTTCGGTGATAATATTAGTGAATGCTAGTTCTGATCGGCACTAGACGTCATACAGGCTGTAAACAATAGCATTGCCAAGCAAAGTAAATGGTCTCTGCTTTCGAAATTCTTTGACCCACGCATGCGCTCTGTTCACTAACTGAAGTTACTGAATCCCACAGATATTTATGAATATTTATGTTAAAACATATAATAAAGTTATAATTATCGTCGAACACAAAGAGTCGTATAAAACTCGCCTATAATGTCAATTAAGACACTCGTATATGGAAATTATAAAACTCGATACGCTCGTCTTATAAACATACTGGTGTCTTAATTATTGCCATTATAGCCTCGATGCATAATGTACTATTAAATGTTGACCTCCATAGGCTGCCGAATGCTGAATGGACCACACACTACGGATAATCACTCTTGGTAACGATCGCTGACGTTGCTTCTCTATATTTACTGCTGACCCTTTAAAAGCCTTGGTAATTAACACTATAGGCCTTTTATGTTCTGCTTTATGGTGGAGATAAGCTCCCCTACATCGCTCGTAAAGCGGCCAACACTACTGATTCTAGGTGACAATACCTCTGTTAAACTTATTGCCCGGCATTGCACACGGGTCATTGACCTCTGAGGCACGTTGGACATAAATAGGATTGTTGTCAATAATTCATTCTAGGGTTCAAAATTCAAAAAATTCCCAGTCTTGCTAAAACAAAATTTGTGTTTTCTTTTCTACTTAAGAACATTTATTATTTTTCTTAAAACTAGTACCACATGGGAAATGAGAAATATATTTGAAATATGTATATTCTTTGGTAAAATTGTCCGTCGTTTGGATTGAAATTGAAGTTTCAGACACGTTCAGCATCCACCCAACTACACGAACACCAAGTCGCAAAGCTCCTAAACAATCAACATCTTCTTCTTCCTCCTCCACTCTTCTTATTCTTAATCGATACTTCTCGTTCTTCCATCTCTTCTTCACGAGAAAGTAAAGTTTGTGTGTTATTTCTCCATAATCCACATTTCAAATGGTAAATGTCACGTCCCTATATCATGTTTGCCCCTGAAAGCCTACACCCATTAGACACCACTGTGAAGCAGGCTGTTTTAAATGTCAAATGTCACTTCCCTGGATCATGTTTACCCCTGAACGTCTACACCCTTTACACACCACTGTGAAGCTGCCTGTTTTAAATGTTAAATGTCACTTCCCTGTATTATGTTTGCCCCTGAACGCCTACATCCTTTAGACACCACTGAGAAGCAACCTGTTTTAAATGTTAAATTTCACGTCCCTGGATCATGTTTGCCCCTGAATGCCTACACCCTTTAGACATCACTGTGAAGTAGCCAGTTTTAAATGTTTAGATATCACGTCCCTGGATCATGTTTGCCCCTGAATGCCTACACCCCTTGGACACCACTGTGAAGCAACCAGTTTTAAATGTTAAATATCACGTCCCTGGATCATGTTTGCCCCTGAATGCCTACACCCTTTAGACACCACTGTGAAGCAACTTGTTTTAAATGTTAAATATCACGTCCCTGGATCATGTTTGCCCCTGAATGCCTACACCCTTTAGACAGGACTGTGAAGCAGCCTGTTATAAATGTTAAATATCACGTCCCTGGATCATGTTTGGCCCTGAACGCCTACACCCTTTAGACACCACTGAGAAGCAGCCTGTTGTAAATGTTTAAATATCACGTCTCTAGAATATGTCCACCCTTGTACGCCTACACCCTTTAGACACCACTGTGAAGCAGCCTGTTATAAATGTTAAATATCACGTCCCTGGAAAATGTTTGCCCCTGAACGCTTACACCCTTTAGACACCACTGTGAAGCAACCTGTTTTAACTGTTAAATATCACGTCCCTGGATCATGTTTGCCCCTGAACGCTTGCACCCTTTAGACACCACTGCACAGTGGGTCGAAATTGAAATCTAGGAGGACAAAATTATTTATTTTCATAATTTTAAAAATCAAAATTTATTACTTCTACAGCATTCTCATATAATTGCCGCTCACTCTTCTGGGATATAAACGCATCTTAGTGTAAATCTGTCACCACTGTTGGAGCAGTCTGAATTGGAGGGTGAATGTAAGTGGCTGTGGTTTGGTTGTCTTTGTGGTTAGTGTGATGCTTTAAGATGGAACATGCAGCTGAAGGAATGATATTTGTAACGTGTTTCAGTTATTAATGGGCGTAATTGTTACGTAACTTTAGCTATATTTTCATAATGTAGTAATTAACTATTATTTTTAAAATTATATTCACTTAGATTTTTAGTATGTCGCGTCTGCGTCACTTTCTACTTAATGTTAAAATGTAGACAAAGTCTTCTAGTTTGCGCCTGTTATAAGATTTTTTGCATCTTTTTGCAACTTAATTATTTTACGTTTTAGAAGATGCCGCGCAACCAGTTCTCACACGTTTACAACTGTTTGAAGCACTGGGTTCGACGATTATGTCAAAAGTGGAACTTTGTGGCTTTGTTAAAAGTAAATTAGGGGTAGAAAACTGTTCTGAAGAGATAACTGAATGCTCTATCCATTGTATCCAACTCCTAATCATAGACAATTTCTTGCATGTGAAGACGTAGATTAAAAAAGGTCTTAACTGATGTTTATTATGAAGTAAACAAATTATATACGTTTCTTTCAGTCTAAATTCATGATTAAAACGTAAAAATAATTTTGCCCCCCTAGATTTCAATTTTGACCCACTGTGCAATGTGAAGCAACCTGTTATAAATATTTAAATATCACGCCCCTGGATCATGTTTGCCCCTGAACGCCTACATCCTTTACACACCACTGTTTAACAACCTGTTTTAAATGTTAAATGGGGGCTGCGTGGCGCAGTCAGTAGAGGTGCTGAGCTCCTAACTGAAAGGGAGTGCGTTCGATCCCCACCCAGGTAGTGGATTTTAGAAACATAACTACCACTTTCGGAAACGCAAATAGCCCTGGGGTTTACTCAGCCTACACCATAAATGAGTACCAGGGTGATTCCTGGGAGCAAATGCGGCCGGGCGTGAAGCTGACAACTCCATCCCATCTAGTGCCGATGTCACAAAAAGTGGAAGCCTCTACCTTCCACTACTCCCAGAGACTCCATGGCCTGTACGGAGTTGGCTTGGCTTTTTTGCTTTGCTTTTAAATGTTAGTCGCCTCCGTGGCATAGCGGTCAGCATGGTTAGCTGCCGCCCCGGAGGTCCTGGGTTCGATTCCCGGCTCTGCCACGAAATTTGAAAAGTGGTATGAGGACTGGAACGGGGTCTACTCAGCCTCGGGTGGCCCAAATGAGTAGAGGGGGTTCGATTCCCACCTCAGCCATCCTCGAAGTGGTTTTCCGTGGTTTCCCACTTCGTCTTCGGGCAAATGCCGGGATTGTACCTACTGTAAGGCCACGGCAGCCTCCTTCCCTCCTCCTAGCCTATCCATCCCAATCTTCCATCCCTTCCCATCCCTCATGAGGCCCCTGTTCGCTTTGCAGGTGAGGCCGCCTGGGCGAAGTGCTGATCACACTTCCCCAGTTGTATCCTTCCCGACCAGATGATCCAAGCTCCAGGACACTGCCCATAGAGGCGGTAGTGGTGAGTTCCCTCGCTGAGTCCGTGGGAACTACCAACCTAGAGGGTAAATTGACTAAATAAAAAAAATAAAAAACATAATTAAATGTTAAATGTCACTTCCCTGGATCATGTTTGCCCCTGAACGCCTACACCCTTTAGACACCACTGTGACGCAAGCTGTGAACTCCACATAGTTTGAATAGCGGGCCGATTTAACGGCAGCGTTTATTTGAGCTGTACAGGAGAATTGTGTAATCCCGTTACAAAGAGCTGGCCAGCGCTCTCTGTATTAACCAAACAAAAGACGCTAGTACCGCACCGTGTTTTAATTGAACTATATTACACAATATGGCTGACTCACAAATACAGCATGTCCGACAAATACAGTATTATGGCTCTTCAATGGGTGCACAATAATCCTTTGAGAATTGGATTCTCAGAGCCGCAAAGAGGCTTTTAGCTTGTGTAGTGTACATTCACAAGGTCTGTTTGGTGCATTTATAAAGAAATAAATACATAAATAAATTAATAAATAAATAAAAAAAGCTAAGGAAGGAAGCTTTTAGTTTTACGTGACCGGTAATCATGCGATCATGAGCCACGGGACCTCCTTTTTACGCGGAATCCAAACCACAGGACATGGCATTTCACTTAAAAAATCTCACATGCATTGACCGGGAATCGAACCCGGACCGCCTTGGTGAGAGGCATACAGCTAGACCGCTGAGCCACCACGCCCCCCACATCACATCTGGTTGGGGTGGATACAACTGGGGAGGTGTGATCAGAACAGGGGCCTCATGAGAGATTGGAGGGAGGGGAAGATTGGGATGGATAGGCAAGGAAGAGGGAAGGAGGCGGTCGTGGCCTTACAGTAGGAACCATCCCGGCATTTGCCCAAAGACGAAGTGGGAAACCACGAAAAACCATTTCGAGGATGGCTGAGGTGGGAATCGAACCCCCTCTAGTCATTTGGACCACCCGAGGCTGAGTAGACCCCGTTCCAGTCATCATAGCACTTTTCAAATTTCGTGGTAGAGCCGGGAATCTAATCCAGGACCTCCGGGGCGGCAACTAACCATGCTGACCGCTATGCTATGGAGGCGACACATGAGTAAATTGTATGCCTCAAAACATCTGTCGATGAAAGTCAAACTAAGACACTATAACGCAGTCAATAATCAATCCTCTACGCAGTTGAGTGTCTGCTTCTAACTAAGAAGACACCCTAAGGGCCCTCGAGGTACAGGAATGGAAATTCTTACGGAAAATAGTGAGACCAAGGATCTTAGCAGATGGAAGACGATGGCACAAACTAAATTGTGAACTCTACAAACACTAGGAAAACCTTACCGATGCCATCAGGAGGATACGCCTGGCTTACTACTGCCACCTGTACAGATGGACCACCACAGATCTTCAAGGTAGCCAAGAAAGATAAAGCTACTGGGTCTCTGTGGATCAAACAAATTGAGAAAGATATTCAGAAAGACACAATAAATGATAGGAGTCGCTACCGTCTGACAGTTGAAACCAGGCTTTTCCTCACATCCATTACAGAAGTTCACCACAACGCGTCCAGGAAATGGTCCGAGGAACGTAAGATACAGTTCAGCAAGAAAATTACATTATTCGTCCAATAGAAAGGCTCAAAATTTCAGCAAAAAAGCAGCCATCAAACAACCCACCAAAAACACCGGATGTGGCAGACGACAGCTAAAGCACAAGCCCCCGTGGTCCATAGGAGGACCAAATGACCAAAGAACAATAAATAAATAAATAAATAAATAAATAAATAAATAAATAAATAAATAAATAAATAAATAAATAAATAAGTAAATAAATAAATAAATAAATAAATAAATAAATAAATAAATATATAAATAACTAAATAAATAAATAAATAAATAAATTAATAAATAAGTAAATATATAAATAAATATATAAATAAATAAGTAAATAAATAAATAAATAAATAAGTAAATAAATAATTAAATAAATAAGTAAATAAATAAATAAGTGAATAAATAAATATTTAAATAAGTAAACAAATAAATAAGTAAATATATAAATAAATAAATAAATAAGTAAATAAATAATAAAATAACACATTTTGATAACCAGTGTTATTGTTGTGTAATTGTATGTGTATTTCTAATCGAGGTGAGGATTTCGATGATGATGATGATGATAATTTGTTGTTTTGAGCGGTCTAACATCTAGGTTGTCGGCCACTAATGGTCTGGGTGATAGTGAAAGATGAGATGAGAATGAAAACTATAACTAATACTAACTACAGACTTACATACTAGAAGAAGAAATGGTAAAGAAATAAAGGATAAGGCAAATAAAGGACATGAAAGAAATGCCCTCAACCCTCGAAGAATGAAGGAAGGAGAGCCATGAAAGGCTGATAGGAGAGGGAAAGAGGAGAGGGTCCGCCCAAAGTAAGAGGAAAACGGGGACAAAACGGACCCAGCTCAGGAATCCCTCGGGGCTCACCAACTCCCAAACTCACCGGCCGTGAGCCCTCGATGGTGTAGCAATATCCAGGGTGCACCAGAATTGGTGGGGCTACATACACCCTGCCTCCTTGAGGGCCTTGAGCAGAAAGTAGGAGATAACCTGATAAGAAAAAGATGGCTAACCCCTCGCAGAATGAGGGTATCAGGAAAGATGAGACAATGGCCAATTAAGGCGGGAAAGTGAAAGACTCCCTAGGCCTCGGATACCCTAATACCGTGGCGTCTTCAGTGGCGTAGTCGGGAGCATGCTGAGCTTCTTTGCCCAAGATAGCGGGTTCAAACCCGGCCGAAGCCGTCGGATTTCTTAAGAGCGTTAAAAATCCCCCAGTAAGCCTTCCTTCGGAGGAAAAGTAATGCCGGCGGTCCCATGTTATAGATTTATGGCATGTTAAAGAACCTTCCACTAATCGCACCTGTGTGAAGCTAAATTGGATAGGTTAAGAATGTAAACAACGCTCCTAGGTTTCTACGTTCGTTGCCAAGAACCGACTGCGGTGGCGTCTAGTAGCTAAGTTCTGAACTTGCCCTAGTAGTCGTTGACGGTGGCACTTGGCGGCAAAAGTAGGAACTATTTGAAAAATTCTAAGTTGCAGTACTTAAATTAAAAAACAGATAACACACACTAATACAGTCATCACAATTAACACCGGTTATCAGACAGATTCTACACACACCCAAAGTACACGGGGCTACATGACCGCGTCGTCGCAGCCCCTAAACTTAAGAACCAACCAACCCTAATACCTTCGGGGTCGGAAGAGAACAAGAGTTGACCAGGAGAGGTCGACAGGAAAGAGGACGGAGAGGAGCCCGGCACAAGTAAGTGGAAGCAATGACGGACTCACTTTGGGTGGGTCGCCAACCCAGTCCCACAAGTTGTGATCCCTTGGGGAGAGTGGGGGGTGAAGATTTCGAATGAGTCGACTATGGGTTATGTTTACCTATGAGGTAACATAGGATACCCTGTTAATGGAATCGAACCCATGTGTTGTCACGAGCCATCAGGTCAGAATTACAATACTCTACGGGTTGTGTTCCACTCCCCGGCGGCTCAAGTGATCATGCGCAAAGCATGGATCAATAGCAATACTCAATTACATGGCCCCTATCAATGTGAGGCACCACATTATAAATCCATTTGTGACTCCAAATGAGTCGCTCAACAAACTGCTTACGTCATTCGCACAGCAAACAAAAGTACATTATCATATCTGGTTATGTGCTGGGAAACTTTGTAAAGTCGGTGTCCGTTAACATTCATTACTTGGAGAGAGTGTTGTTGCTTCATTTGGGAGGCTTTTACATCTAGCCCCGTGTACTGGGGTGTGATGGAGATGTAGGTTGGAATAATCAGTCACGGTTATAATACACATATGTCGGCTTACATTGCTACGGCTTATACAGAGTGGTTCACCAGCCCCTTATTATTAAGTTTTATGAAACCCAACTAACATTACAATTCTCCTGATATCGATATTGTTGTGCGCACTGTCTGTGTGACAACAATGTAAACTGGGCTATGGACCTAGCAAAGGAAAAACGACCTTAATCAGTTCCGCGCCAAATACTAAAGACCATTCTACGAACATGTGATTCATTGCTCCCTGAAGAACACGCACAGATGTAATACAATCGAATTAATAGGTTACGCCACGTGATCTGCAATAGTAGAATGTTAAATGAACACTATAAACCATGATTGAAGACTTTGATACGCATACTAACGTTCGAGGTGGAACAGCCTAGTTAACTAGTATCCGTGTAGTGCGCAATGTGTACGTTGTCTCCGTGGCTGAGGCGGTTATAGTCGGATCTGACGCGGTATGCGTGACCGAGCCGATTACTGCTTCGAATCCTATCGTATGCAAAGTCTTTTGAACGACAGCCCGTGCTCCATTTTAGAGGGGATATAATATCAAGTGACACTTACTTAGTCACATTACCGCATTTATTAACTTACGATGTATTTTGGACTGTAGACTTTCTTTATCTAAAACGTTCTTACCGGTTCGAATACGATTTTAGTCGTCGGGAATTATAAATATTTATGTACACGTTCAAGGATAAGATTCTTTTTTTGTTCTGTTCTGTTGCGATGTCTTTCAAAAGTGCACGTGTTTGCTTAACCCACAGCCACCTCGATCGCATCACCTAGCCATGTGCGTCTCCAATGCTTTGTGGCTAGCGGAACCATTACCTTATATAGCTATGAGAATTAGGAATATTGTAATGTTCTCGCGGTTATAGACTGTTCTCGATGCAACTGACGAGCTCTCTTAAGACTCAAACTGTCATATCATTGGCATTGTGTAGGCTAATCAGTAATAATAATAATAATATCGTATGGCCTCGGGTGCCTTGTGCAAGCTTTGCTATTTGACACCCAGAGGGTAGCTTGCATGTCGAATTTCGTAGTTCCTTGACTATGAAAGTCAAGGAGGTTAGATGTTAGATATCTAATCTCCTTGAACACAATAGCGCTTTCTAGTAGAGAAATGAGGAACTTTGTGCTGGCGGAAACTCCCGAGATTAATTTTGCCATTATGAACTCGGCCTACTGAATTCAAATGGGTTCTTTGAAATGCCAACATCGTATGATATGCGTATCGTATTTTTACCGCCTTTCAAAAATCACTTACCACGGCCAGGGGCGAACCTGCAATCTTGGGGTTAGTAGACCGACACGCTATCCACTCACCCACCGTGGAAAGCTAATCAGTGAGGTGTTTACACTGGTACGGTATGATTAATATACCCTCATCCACTGCTTTCAAGCTAAAAATCAGAGGTTTAAGTAGCTACTAATGGCTTGAAATTACCCAGTGAAATGTTTCGCAAGTGTATTTTCACCATCGTAGTCAATTGTAGGAAAATAGTTACATCAAAGAACAACCAGTTACAAGGTCGAGAATAAGGTTGAAAGTTTTATTTAATTTAAATTCCGCGTCAGTAGGACTAATCATTCTTGAGCTATGAGTCAACGCACATGAGACTTGATTTTGCTGTTCACAGCGACGTGAATATTTGAGGTTTCTTTTCAAACTTTAGGGGCTTGGACATCGTGATCATCACATTCTTGTGTTCTTGCGTGTGTTTAAATTTGTCTAATAATCTATGTTATTACGGTGTTGGTAGTAGTTTGTATATTTGTAACTGAAGGTAGGAGTTTTAAGGAGGTAGAAGTGGTCTTAAATTTCGAACCATCCCAGCTTTTTATCAGGAGTAGAAGTGGGATACCACGGAAAACTACTTCCAGGATGACTTAGGTTGGTCTCGAGTAGATGATACAGATTTGAAAATCAATTCCACATGCATGCCAACACACTTGATTTTGTTTGCATAAAAATAATCCTACCTGAAAATTCATTCAGCAGATGCCCGTTCAGTTAGTAGCTTTCGTTTCTGATAATTTCAGTTTCTCTCTTACCATACCATTAGAAAGAAAAGTCATTTTAACAATCGAACGAACCCAATACGATACGGTTTACCTCATTAGCGGATGAATTAATACTTTTTTTTATACTTGTCGAACGTAAGAATGAGGAATGGTTTACATCCCGAGGTTCGAGTGTTTTGGCATGACACGTGCGTTGGCTTGAGTGAGTCTGATTTTTCCCTTTAAACAAAGGTGGTCAACATTTTGAACACTTGCTACCCTGAAAATATGCAGGTTACTTCGATTTCGTTTTACAGATCATTATGTCGTCGTCCTACCTGGTTACGTACCATCGGATAGAAACGGAACTTTTTAGGACAAATAAAAAATCACTCGTTGGAACAGGTACATAAGCGGCCATAGTGCATCCACAGTAAATGCCATTAAGCGGGAAAAAATACCAGACCGGGGATCGAACCTGCCATCCTGGAGCTTGCCCGACGCAACAACAGGAATACCTGACTTAGCCACCTTAGCTACCTACAGCCATAGTGCATTGCTGGTACGTATTGAGTCTATTCGTAGCCCCCATAGACACATGTCCAAACGTAATGTGGTGCTATTCGAAGCTGTGATTGTTTAAAACATGCAATGTAGTTGAGTTCATTGAAATAACACTACCGCTAATGATTTCTACTATTTTCGCACGGATGAACTCAATGGTAAAGTTGCAATAACGCCATACAGGAACAGGTAGGCCTACTAATGTTTTTAGGTTGGCTATGATATACGCGTTAGTTGGGTTGCCTACCTCCAAAAAAGAATAAGGGGCTGGTGAACCACTCTGTATATAAACAAATCCAACATGGCGCCTATACAATACATTTGAACGGATCTGAATATCTCCGAACCTATTCAAGCAATAAAACTGAAATTTTGTGTATTATTAGAGGACTGTTAATTAAGGACAAATAAGTGACTTTCGAAATTCTGAGAAATACAGAAACAACATGGCGCCAAGTGATTTCCAAATATTTATATCAACTTATCTGGCGATTTTATCATCCGAGTGCAATGAAACACGGCTCAGCGAAGCTTTATTCAGAGCTAAGTGCAGAGACTCCTAATAATGTTCAAATGTTTTCAAAAATGCATCAGTTTGAAATTTTAACACCCTTTTTTATTTCTCGTTTCTTGTTCATGAGATTGAAAACATGATTCGTGTGCTGGGCTGTGATAACATCCTTATCTAATGACACTAAATTCTGTAGCTTTCCTTTCGTACATCATAGAAACCGTGCATTTCACTCTTCTACAAGTTCTTCGTGAAGAACTTTACAGCCTATTTTCATATATCCTACTTACAGTATGTTAATTGCCGCTATCTACATACAAAATTTCAGTTTGATTACTATAATAGATTCGTAGATATTGAGAACCGTCTAAATAATTCCGATGGTTGCCATGTTGGATTTGTATGTATGTAGGCCATAGAGTTATGCACTATTACATGACGATTGTTGCGTAGGTTCATTATCCAAGCGTCAATTCGATCGCATGATTAATACACAAAAAATAAAAACTTAATCTTAAAATTTCGCATAGCCGCCATGTTGAGGTTATGTAAACAATTGAATTAAAATAGATACCAGTGCATTGCAATGTGCATAGACATTTGCTGTACAAAGTTTCACTGCGTTTGGATGGTAAAATCCCGAGAAGAGTCTATTTAAATGTTTCAAATTCGCTTGGCCGCCATGTTCGGTTTGTAGTTAACAGAATTTTGAAAGTCTCATAGATGATCTATTAGTAGAGCCCTTTATCACCGTACAAAATTTCAGAGTGATATCAGTTTAGTTTCGGAGATATAGAATGCCGGAGAAATAATTCGCACAACAGCCATGTTGGATTAGTGAGACGTAATAAAATTTGAAGAGCACAGTCGTGGTCAGTCGAAATGGTGCTTCGACCTCACCGAGATTCATTGAAATCAATCCAGCCGTTTAGATGTTATTGGGGGGGGGGGGGGGGGAGGGGGGCACACACAGACACATACGCACACACATACATACACACACACACTCACATGGACAAAACCTTTTTTTTTCATAAATGAATATGGGCTGAAAATCCAACATGGCGATCATCCGAAATATTCACACGGTTCTCAATGTCTACGAATCTATTGCCGCGCTCATTGTATGTTAATAAGAGCCAATTAACATAGATAGGTTAAATAAAAATTAGACTATGTAATTTTTCTTGGAACTACTTGTTTATTTCTCGTATCATATTCAGGGTATTGAAAACATTTATCTTGTGCTGAGCTGTGATAACAATCCTTATCTATCGGCACTAAATTCAGTAGCTTACTTTTCGTACATCATAGAAACCGTGCCTTTTGACTTTTCTAAAAATTCATTCCTGTGGCTTGTTACTGAGAGATACCATCTCGCGGCAGGAGTCTTAATCATCGATATTGAAAGAGATACACTGCTCACAAAAATTAGGGGATATTGTAAACTCAGCTACGTATGCTATGTGTTTCGTACCGCATTAGATGCAATCGCTTTCCCTTACTCCCAGAGAATGTAAACATGTGTTTTCGTCACGCCTGCACAAACACCACATGACGGAGGGCACTGTCCGTACTGTTGCTGTCAAAGGGTCACACGGCGGTGGTTTGTTGCTGAGGTCAGAGCCATTCCATTCCCGTTGTCAGTTAGTGAATGACGTGACTTAAGGACAGCAATGCCTCCACAACGTGATTTACCTGAATCAATGGCTTGGAGGGCCATAGGACGGAAGGAAGCTGGACAGACACAACAAATTGTGGCTCGAGCCCTTGGGGTGTCTCAAAATGTGATCTCAAGACTGTGGAATCGCGTCCAAACAACAGCTACTGTTCAGAGATGGATAGGACAAGGTCGCCCACGGGCCACAACAGCAAGGGATGACCGTTACCTTGTGGTAACAGCCCACCGGAATAGACGGCAGAATGCAACTCAACTGAGAAGTGCCCTTCTAACAGCAACAGGATGCAGAGTATCAACCCAAAATGTCCGAAACCGACTTCATGCACGTTGCCTCTATTCCCATAGACCCATGGTGTGTACCAGGTTAACTCCACAACACCGTAGAGGTCGCATAAACTGGGCGGAGGAGCATCGTGGGTGGAGACATGCAGAATGGAGCTCAGTTCTGTTTTCTGATGAGTCGTGATTCAACGTGGAATCGGATAGTCTACGTGTTCGCATCTGGAGGGAACGAGGGACACGAAACAACCCATCTTTTGTACAAGAAAGATCCCCATGTGGCGGTTGTGGGTAGCTGGTGTGGGCTGGAATTAGCCTGGGTGGACGTACGGACCTCTACATCATCCCACGTGGTACTGTGACCGCTGTAAGGTATAGAGACGAGATTCTCCGACCTTTTGTCGTACCGTATGCGGGTGCCATAGGTGCTTCCTTTGTGTTTATGGACGATAATTTACGTCCCCAATGAGCTGGGTTGGTGGGCGACATGCTGGAGGAGGAGGGTATCCAGCGTATGCAGTGGCCAGCTTCCTCGCTGGACTTAAATCCGATAGAGCACGTGTGGGATGCATTAGGCAGGCGCATTGCAGGCAGAGCACCACCTCCCACAACAGTTCCACAGCTGCAGATTGCTCTTAAGGACGAGTGGCCACGTATCCCCCCAAGAACTCATTGATCATCTCATTGCATCAATGGCACACTGGTGTGCAGCAGTGCTAGTCGTTCGAGGAGACCATACACCATACTGAAGAACAATATTCCGCCATGGCCCACGATTATGGTAGTGTTAATGTTGCTTTGTTTGTTTGCCATATTCTCCCTTCATTCATGTCATTTGATTCAAACACTCACCAGGGACTCTCTGGAATCATGTGCTGCTTTATCTGTCAGTATAGCATTATGTAAGTAATAAATGGTTGAAAAACTAAATGATCTCGTATATTATTGCTCCATTATGAGCTGACTTTACAATATCCTCTAATTTTTGTGAGCAGTGTATATTGTTGGTGAAGACATAGATCGTGAACCAAAAGTTATTTAGTACGAAGGGCGTTCAATATAATGCAACACATATTCTTTCACTGTCAATTTCTGTTTTAAAAAAGTGACAGTCTGAAAGACTAGACTTTGTATCATTTTAAATGCTACAAATGCTGAAAAATGCTAGAGAGGCTGGAGGCTTCTCGCGTCGCTCGAAGCCAAAGACTCTTGACATGTTAGAAAAGTATCTGCATAATACTTATCTTGCTATATAATACTTTACCTTGTTTCAAATTACTCGCGAACGGCAAGTGCAAACCAAGGGCAAAGCAAGGTCAAGCGCGCGGAGGGAGATGGCTGGATGAAGTGCCCCTTCCATCCAGTCTTAAAACACTTATAGTGGGCGATGTATTGAAGATAGAGATATGCTCTCGCGGACTTGTTTGTAGAACTTTTATTGCTGACCAATTCTACGCTCATAGTATATTGATAGTTTTAACGGTTTGCCCAGCGTAAGCTTAAGAAGCGCTCGGACGCCAAGTTTGTTTTCGACTTTTTCACTGAAATCGTTACTGCTTGGCTTCCTTTGATCATACATACATTATTTTCTACAGAATCTTTCCTCGAGATATCCTTTACAGAATGGTGAAAACCACATCAAAATCCATCCAGTGGTTCTCGAGATTACCCGTGACTTCCAAGAATCGGGGATTTTTGTCTAATACTAACGAAGTAGAGATCGTCGGGGAACACATGCACCAAGCGGTACTATGACGTCACACACCTCAGTGCATCTGGGTACATTTCGTCCCGTCACCGTAACGTAACGCCAGACCCCAGCGTAACGACGAAGTCGACAAGATCATTTAAAATGATAAAATTAAAATTTTGTTTGGGACATCATTGGATATTCCCGCTTTGTCTCGTAGAGTTTTATTACTCTCCGATAGGTCGCAGCACTATAACTAGCCTTGAATATGGCGTCTGTAACAGAGGTGCGTACCAAAGATAGAGCAAACGCGATCGAAACAGGCAGGCAGGCTAGAAGGGCTGCCTATCTTTTGGCGGAAAACCAGGGCATCACAGATATTCATAGCCGCTTGCAGAATGTCTACGGAGACCAGTTGGAGTATTCAAAGCTTCGTTCCCGCTGGGTTCCTCGACTCCTAACGGAAGACCATAAATAACAAGGAAGAAACATCTACTCGTATATAACATGGAAAATCCGTTTAATAGGCAGACGAGTTTTATTGGAAAAGACCTGTGGGATATATGAAAATAGGCTGCTTAGTTCTTCATGGAACTACTTGTTAAATCTGTACCTTCCATCTATATAAGTTGTATACGATGTTGTGAATTTCCATCTCCGATCGATAGTGCAGTGAGAATGGAATGCAATTGTAACCAATAAATAGCTTAGGCAGTTTGTAAAGAAGCTCAAGGTCAAGCTGAAAGTTCTGGATAGACAATTTCAGTGGTGGGGGAGCTGTAACCGTAGTCGCACTTCGTCCACCGAACTGTTAGCATTTTGCTCAAAATCTGTGGATGCAATCACCTTGAGTTCGGCGCAGCAAAGTTCGTGATGTCTCCTGCTACGCTCTAGCACCCCATAACTTATACTGTGGTGGTTTCGGTGGCGTAGATGGTAGCATGATGAGCTTCTATGCGCAAGGTCGCGGGTTCAAACACGGCCGAAGTCGTCAGATTTTTAAAAGCGTTTAAATCCCCCAGTATGCCTTCCTTTGGAGGGGAAGTAAAGTCGGCGGTCCCATGTCATAGTTTTATGGCATGATAAAGAACCTTCCGCTAATTACACTCGTGTGAAGCTAAATTATAAGTTAGATTTGACTGACTCTCTTAGGTTCCATCGTTCGTCGCCAGGTGGCATCTAGTAACCAAGTTCAGAACTAGTGTTGGTCATTGATGGTGGCGTTTGGTAACAAAAGTTGGAACTACTTGAAAATCCTATGTCTGCAGTCCTTACTTGAATTAAAAACAGATAACACACACTAATACAGCCATAACAATTATCACCGGTTATCAGACCGATTCTACACACACCCAAAGTACACCGCGTTATCGCAGCCCCTAAACTGAGGAACCAACCAACCTAACTTCTACTACACCACGACCTTCAGGCTTCACGACTTTTAAAAGCAACAAATGCTGAAAAATGCTAGAGAGGCTGGAGGCTTCTCGCTTCGCTCGAAGCCAAAAACACTTGGCATGTTATAAAATTATCTGCGTAATACTTATCTTGCTTATCTTGTTTCAAATTACTCGCGAACGGCAAGTGCAAACCAAGGGCAAAGCAAGGTCAAGCGTGCGGGGACGTGCCCCTTCCATCCAGTCTAAAACACTTATAGTTGGCGATGTATTGAAGATAGAGATATGCTCTCGCGGACTTTTTTGTAGAACTTTTCATGCTGACCAATTCTTACGCTCATAGTATATTGATATTTTTAACGGTTTGCCCAGCGTAAGCACGGACGCCAAGTTTGTTTTCGACTTTTTCACTGAAATCGTTACTGCTTGGCTTCCTTTGATCATACATAAATTATTTTCTACAGAATCTTTCCTCGAGATAGCCTTTACAGAATGGTGAAAACCGCATCAAAATCCATCCAGTGGCTCTCGATATTACCCGTGACATCCAAGAATCGGGGATATTTGTCTTATACTAATGAAGTAGCGATTGTCGGGGAACACATACACCAAGCAGTAGGCTACTATGACGTCACACACCTCAGTGCATCTGGGTACATTTCGTCCCGTCACCGTAACGTAACGCCAAACCCCAGCGTAACGACGAAGTCGACAAGATCATTTAAAATGATAAAAATAGACTTATAACATTAATTGACGCAGACTAAACACACTGAAGTAGTTTTTAAAAATATCTTGCTGAAAGTGGAAGAGGAAATTTCAAAGGCAGGACTAATGTTGAATGTCAAGAAAACAAAAATTATGACAACTACAACTGTCAATTCATGGCAAGTAGGAGGAGAAAAAATGGAGATATTCTCTGTTTTTAACTATCTTGGCTAAGAGATTTCTGCTGATGGCGACTGCAGTCATGAAATCAAAAGGCGATTGCTGCTTGGTAGACAGGCATTTTCAAATCTGGACAATGTCTTAAGGAGTAGAGACATAACATTAAAAACAAAGATCCGTATAGTAAGGGCTATAGTTTTTCCAGTTGTGATGCACGGATCTGAGACCTGGACCATAAGAAAAGCTGAACGCCGTAGAATAGATTCCTTCGAATTATGGTGTTGGAGAAGAGTTCTTAGAGTTCCATGGGCTGCGAAGAGAACCAATAAGGCAGTTTTACAGCAAATTAAACCAGAGTGTTCCTTGGAGGGCTTAATCCTGAAACAAAAACTGAGCTGCTTTGGACATATCATGAGAAGACATAATTCATTAGAGAAGACCTTAATGCTGGGGAAGATAGAAGGCATAAGGAGAAGAGGGAGGCAAGGAATGAGATGGATGGATGGCATCACAGAAGCTCTAAATTCCAGCTTGGAAAATCTTCGGGAGGCAGTGCAGGACAGAAGAAATTGGCGTATTTTAGTACATGGGGTCATGGAGAATCGGAATCGGCTAAACGAATAGATAAAGAGAGAGAGAGAGAGAAACACATACCACATAACGTAAGAAACAAGGTCAGAATGTCGAGAGGAAACAGAAAAATATATTCAGTTGAGTCATGCCCCCCCCCAAACGGAGACCAATTTTTTTTTGCAAACTCAAAACACGAAAATACAATAACCAGACAAATAAAACTTAACGAATTTTAACTGAAAAACATTTTCTTTCATTTTATTCAATACTGAAAATATCATTATTGCAATTATTATGTTCTATTACAACTGTACATATTTACAACTTCATACCTGTTATATAAAAACGATTATTTATATAACAAAATCAACACGTCTATTTTGTTTAGCAACCCTTGTGACTGCCGAATCGATGTTTATAGTGATGTCACGATGAATGTGCAGCGATGCACGGATAGGAATTTGGGACTTTTTTCGCACCAAAAAAATTTGCCGACGTCCAAACTGCAAGCTTGGTTGGCAATTTAAGCTGTGACTTTCTCCCTGTGTTGGTACCAACTCGATTTGCCGAAACTGTAACGTACCTTGATACTTTTCTCGAAGCTCGATGTAAAAGTCTCAAAACACGCCGTTGCAATTTGTACGAATATTTTTGGTGCGCTAAACGCATCAAATTTCTATCCATGTAGCTTGCAAAAAAATTGGTCTGGTTTTGTACGTTTTGTAATGGCGTTTTTAGTGATACCATTTTCCTTAACAATTTCGACTCTCTGCCCCCTCCCCAAAGTCAAACTCTAGATCCGCGCCTCAGCATAGGTGAGAGTAACCTGGAGGTTTGTAAGTACATTTGGTCTTTTAAAACTAATGAAGAAGCCTCCCAGACAATCCAGCACCTCCAAGAGAACCAATCCATGTTAATCAAGAGAAATCATTTTTAACATGGAAGTCACTGAACACGATGTGACATTTCCTTTCTCTTGCGACTACATCAAAGAATATCTCAATTGTACTTTTTGTGTTTAACGATGTAAATTGTGCTTTATCAAGTCCTGAGATACGATATTTGGTAAGGTTCCTCGGCCCCGTAAAGCGAAGAGGTACAAACAGACTCAGAGCAAAGTTGTGTGGGAGTTATTTAATACAGGAGTGCAAGTTCTGAAGAGAGATTCTACCGTTGCTAGAACTCCGCCATTGAAAACTATTCGCCAACTTGCTTGTAAGATATTTAAACGTGTTGGTACTTCAAGTGTAGGAGTCTCAGATATGTCTTACATCTTGATTGGAGGAATCCAGAGTGGTTCAAAATTTTGTCACTTGATTGCACAGGAATGCTGTATAAGAAAGTTAGAAGACACATCGCCGTCAAAAAGGAAAACATTTGTGTAATTCTCGACGAGTACACCGAGATCATAGGAATATTGGCACATGCGATGAAAGTCAAAGCAGAGAGAGAAGCAGCAAATCAGCGTGCTCATGTTCAATCAAGTGCTAACCAATTAGACAGCTGGGAGTGTGGTCACGAGTGTAAGTGCGCTATTATTGGGCGTTTTGGACAAGTGTTTCCGATATTAATCACCAACCACTGAGTGAGTATGATAAGTACGTCACGTCCCATCAAATGTCCAGGGAAGAAAAGCAACGTAAGGCGATCATCCACGTCCACGGCTCAAACGTCGACAGAGTAAAGAGAACAGTGGTAGATCTCGCCTCCTCATTGGGTGTTGGACGTGCAAAAGCCAAACAAATGGTTCACAATGTGTAGGGATATTGGAAGGTGTCGGCACGCCTGATCACCATTTATTAAGAATTATTGTAATAATCCAAGGGCACTAGTTGTGGTACGAGTATGAGAGTAATGACTTTGTGTTCAGGATCATCACAGTGGATGAGACAAGGGTACACCACTTTACCCCAGAGACCAAGGTCGCCTCAATGACTTGGAAACATCCCAGCTCACCTGTTCAGGATCATCACAGGGGATGAGACAAGGGTACACCACTTTATCCCAGAGACCAAGGTCGCCTCAATGACTTGGAAACATCCCAGCTCACCTGTACAGGATCATCACAGTGGATGAGACATCGGTGCACCACTTCACCCCGGAGACCAAGAACACCTCAATGACATTTTAACATTCCAGATCACCTCTTCAGGATCATCACAGTGGATGAGACAAGGATACACCACTTTACCCCGGAGACCAAGGACACCTCAATGACATCATTTTAACATTCCAGATCACCTCTCCAGGATCATCACAGGGGATGAGACAAGGATACACCACTTTATCCCGGAGACCAAGGTCGCCTCACTGACATGGAAACATCCCAGCTCACCTGTACAGGATCATCACAGTGGATGAGACATCGGTGCACCACTTCACCCCGGAGACCAAGAACACCTCAATGACATTTTAACATTCCAGATCACCTCTTCAGGATCATCACAGTGGATGAGACAAGGATACACCACTTTACCCTGGAGACCAAGGTCACCTCAATGACATGGAAACTTTAAAAAAAACTTAGACATAGGATAAGAAACCATAACAACGCCGATAATACTACCACCATCCACGCCCTCTGCTATTCCCGCACAACTCTCACAATTTCCTTGAAACACGTCCCAGCATATAACTTCTCTTTCTCACAACATGCTTGCACACAACAGATAATTGCACTGATTCTATGTCAAGCAATTACGTACTACATGTTTAAGTCCCGAAGGACGTAATATTTGTCATCACCATCGTATTCATTAAAAAAAATCTATTACCTTTTCTTACTAATTTTTTTTTTAGAAACGGAACCATGTGAAAGTCATGGCCAAAATTGCACGCTATCTAATATATAAAAGTGAAAGTCTGTATGTATGTATGTATGTATGTGGGTTGGTTCCGTATACAAATCTACACCGTTCCACCAATCTCAACCATATTTTGCATACACATAGTTTAGGACCCAGAAGGAACCGCTGGCTACATGAATGTTCGATAGTCTTTCTCATTCTTCTGATTTCGGCCCTTTTGCACTCAAGCACAGGCTAATCAAATCATAACAAGTAGTTCCGTGAAGAACTATACAGCCTAATTTCATATATCCTGCTCATGTTAATTGCCTCTATCAACATACAAAATTTCAGTTGAATTGCTGTAACAGATTCGTAGATATTGAGAACCGTCTAAATATTTCAGATGGTCGCCAGGTTGGATTTTTATTTTTGTACTATTACATTAAGATTATTGTGTACGTGTGGTATTCAAACTTCAATCGCATGATTAGAACACAAGAAGTAAAAACGAGATTTTAAAATTACGCACAGCAGCCATCTTGTGATTATGCAAACATTTGAAATAAATTAGAAGCCAGTGGATCAACATTTGTATAAGCATTTAACGTGCAACGTTTCACGGCACTCGGATAGTCAATTCGCGAGAAACGTCCATTTAAATATTTATACTTCGCGTCGTCGCCATGTTGGATTTGTGCTCACCAGGTTACTGAAAGTCCTATAGGTGAACATATGTTCATAGTCTCTATGAACATAAAAAATCAGTTTGGTTGCTGTAAAAGATTCATAGATATTGAGAACCATTTAAATATTTCGGAAGCTCGCCATTTAGGATTGTTATATGTATAGGCCATAGAGTTATATACCATTCAAGGACAATTATTGCCTAGCTTCATTATTCAAACTTTCACTTCGATCGCATGATTACGACACAAGAAATAAAAATTTAATTTTAAAATTTCGCACAGCCGCCATATTGAGGTTATGTAAACAATTGAATTAAATTAGATGGCAGTGCATTACAATCTGCAAAATCATCACTGTACCACATTTCACTGCGCTCAGAGAGTTAAATCACGAGAAAAGTCTATTAAAATATTTCAAATTCGCTTGGTCGCCATGTTCGTTTTGTACTTTACAGGTTTATGAAATATACATAGGTAAACTTGTATTAGTACCCTTTATCACCGTAGAAAATTTCAGGGTGATATCTGTAATAGTTTCGGAGATATAGAAAGTCAGTGAAATATTTCGCACAGCCGCCATTTTGAGGTTATGTAAACAATTGAACTAAATCAGACTCCAGTGCATTACAATGTGTATAAACATTTGCTGTACCAAGTTTCATTACGTTTGGATAGTTAAATCGCGAGAAAAGTCTATTTAAAAGTCTCAAATTCGCTTGACCGCCATGTTGGTTTTGTAGTCACCAGGTTTTTGAAAGTCTCATAGCTGAACTTCTAGTAGTGCCCTTTATCACCGTACACAATTTCAGGGCGATATCGGTAATAGTTTCGGAGATATTGAATGCTAGTGAAATATTTCGCACAGCCGCCATGATGGATTGTTGACACCTAACAAAATTTGAAGGGCACGGTCGAGGTCGCCGGGAATAGTGCTATGAACTTACCGAGTTTCATTGAAATCGCTCCAGCCGTTTAGATTTTATTTGGGGGGACACACACACACCTCACACACACACACACACACACACACGCACACACACACGATAAAAAGGTGATCTCCTTAGCCTATTTTTTCAAAATTGAAAATAGGCTAAAAATACTCATGAAGGAATGGCAAGGCAGACAGTTTCCATGGCAACATAGCTCAAGTCGAGTCACGGCCGACTAGATGCCAATAGTTCTCTGCACTACCGGTTTAGAAAATTAGGATATTTACTTGAAATTCCGTTAGTTACTCAACTGCTCACACAGCACTGTCAACCGAGTTTAGCATAACAAAGACTTGACACTATCTTCTTTCTACTATATATTTGTCAAATACCACTCACTAACTCACTCACTCATTCATTTATTCATCACGGAATCTCAGAAACCACCGAACGGATTGGAATGAAATCTGGTATGCAGCTTCCACAAGGGTCGCAAATGCCCACTAAGAGAGGATTTTTGGATATTCAGGTTCTAAAGGGATTTTAAGGGGGTAGACCTGCAATTTCATTGAATAGCAATATCTCCCGATTGGTTTTATTGGGGGATGTGATACTCGGCATATAAACTCATCATTAAAAATAAGAAGACATGCGTCTGAGGGTTTGTCGATGTGGTGTATATTATGAGGTGAAAGGGGTGAAAAGTGGGGATTGAAAGATTCCTAACGGAGCGAGTATCTCTTAAACGACATAGGCGAGGAGTTTGAAACTCAGCGAAAAAAATCAACATAAAAAGAAGTAAATATGTGTTTGACCGTTTTTTCATAAATCCAATTTAAGGGTCCCATGGGTAGAGATGTAATTCTGGGGGGGGGGGGGGCAGGAAGGAAAGTGTCCTAACTGATTGACTGACTCACTCACTCATCAAACTCAGGGGAAAAAACTGCTTTAAAGTAAGTAAATAGCTGTTCGACAGTATTTTTTTCATAAATCAAATTTAAGGGGTTCATGGGGAGGGGTGAAATTCTGAAATAAGAAAGTTGAAAGAAAATGTCCTGACTCACTCACTCACTCATCATCGCCCAGGCAAAATTATTGAAGTTAGAAACATGACAGTTTGGGGATATGATCATTGTATGTCAAAACCGTCTACTAAGGGAGGATTTTCGGATATTCAGGTTCTAAAGGGGTCTTAAGGGGGTTATACCTCCATTTCATTGAATAACAATATCTTCCGATTGGTTTCATTGGGGGATGTGATACACGGCATATAAACTTATCATTAAAAAGTAACAAGACACGTGTCTGAGGGCTTTTCGATGTGTTTATGAGGTGAAAGGGGTGAAAAGTGGGGATTGAAAGATTCCTAACGGAGCGTGTATCTCTTAAACGACATAGGCGAGGAGTTTGAAACGCAGCGGAAAAAAATCAGCATAAAAAATAAGTAAATATGTGTTTGACCGTTTTTTCATAAATCCAATTTAAGGGGTCCATGGTGAGGGGTAAAATTCTGGGGGGGGGGGGGGGGTAGGGGACAGGAAAGAAAGTGTCCTAACTGATTGACTGACTGACTCATTCATCAAACTCAGGGGGAAAACTGATTTAAAGTAAGTAAATAGCTTTTCGACAGTTTTTTTTTCAATCAAATTGAAGGGGTTCATCGGGAGGGGTGAAATTCTGAAGAAAAAAAAATGAAAGAAAATGTCCTGACTCATTCACTCACACATCATCGCCCAGCCAAAAATATTGAAGTTGGAAACATGACATTTCGGGGATATGTTCGTTGTATGTCAAAACCATACACTAAGGGAGTTTTTTTTGATATTCGGGTTCTAAAGGGGTCTTAAGGGGGTTAAACCTGCATTTCATTGAATAACAATATCTCACGAGTGGTTTCATTTGTGGATGTGATACTCGGGATATAAACTAATCATTAAAAATAAGCAGACATGTTTCTAAGGGTTTTTCGATGTGGTGTATTATTATGAGGTGAAAGGGGTGAAAAGTGGGGGTTGAAGGATTACTAACGGAGCGTGTAGGCCATCTCTTAAACGACTTGGCGATAATTTGAAACTCATCGAAAGAAATCAGCTTAAAAAGTAAGCAAATCGATGTTCGACCATTTTTTCATAAATTAATTTAAGGGGCCAATGGGGTGGGGTGAAATTCTGGGGGGAAAAGGGAGAGAAAGTGTCCTAACTGATTGACTAACTCACTCACTTATCTAACTCAGGGGAAAAAGACATCTTAAAAAAATAAGTTAATAGGTGTTCAGGCGTTTTTTCATCAATCTAATTTAAGGGGCCCATGGGAGGGGTGAAATTCTGGTAAAAATAATTAAATGGAAATGTCCTGTCTGACTCACTCACTCATCACGCCCAGCGAAAACTATTAAAGTTGGAAACATGAAATTTTGGGAATATGTTCGCTGTATGTCGAAAACGTCAACTAAGGAATATTTTTTGTTTATTCGGGTTTTAAAGAGGTGTTAAGGGGGTAAACGTGCATTTCATTGAATAACGATATATCATGAGTTCTTCCTTTGGGGATGTTATATTCGGTATATAAACTAATCATTAAAAATAATCAGACATATGTCTAAGGGTTTATCGATGTGGTGTATATTATGAGGTGAACGGGGTGAAAATTGGGGGTTGAGGGATTCTTAACGGAGCGTGTATCTCTGAAAAGACATAGGCGAGAAGTTTGAAATTCGGCGGGGAAAAACAACCTAAAATACAAGTAAATAGGTGTTCGGACCGCTTTTTCATAAATCCAATTTAAGAGGCCCTTGTAGAGGGTCGACATTCTGGGGAAAAAACAGGAAAGAAAGTGCCCTAACTGACTGACTCACTTACTCACTCATCAAACTCAGGGGGAAAACAGCTTTAAATAAGTAAATAGGTGTTCGACCGTTTGTTTCATAAATCCAATATAAGGGGTTCATGGGGAGGGGTAAAATTATCAAAAATAAATGAAAGAAAATGTCCTGACTGACTCACTCAATCATCATCGCCCAGCCAAAATTATTGAAGTTAGAAACATGAAATTTTGGGGATATGTTCGTTGTATGTCGAAAACGTCCATTAAGGAAAGAGTTTTGGATATTCAGGTTCTAAAGAGGTGTTAAGGGGTTAAACGTGCATTTCATTGAATATCAATATCTCACGAGTGGTTTCATTTGGGGATGTGGTACTTGGCATATATACTATTCATTAAAAATAAACTGACACATGTCTAATGGTTTTTCGATGTAGTGTATATTATGAGATGAAAGGGATAAAAAGTGGGGATTGAAAGATTCCTAACGGATCGTGTATCTCTTAAATGACATAGGCGAGGAGTTTGAAACTCGGAGGAAACCAATCAGCTTAAAAATAAATAAATAAAATAAATAGGTGTTCGACCGTTTTTTTTCATAAATCCAATTTAAGGGGCCTATGGGGTGAAATTCGGAAAGAAAAACGTCCACTAAGGGAGGATTTTTGGATGTTCACTCTCATCGACCAACCAAAACTATTAATGTTAGCAGAATGATATTTTGGGGATATGTTTGTTGTGTGTCGAAAACGTCTACCAAGGAGGGATTTTTGGATATTCAGGTTCTAAAGGGGTGTTAACGGGGTTAAACCTGCATTTCATTGAATAGCAATATGACACGACTATGACGCGAGCGAAGCGAGGCTAAAAATGAGATGGTGTGTGTCTGTGTATTACTCAATCACGCAAGTACCACTGGTCCGATTTACATGAATTTTTCATGGAAGTAGCTGATTTACCTGGTCAACATATAGGTTACTTTTGATTTCAATACTTTGCTCTATTTAATGATGGCGACCATTTCAGTGACGTCACTACACCCTTTGGTTTCAAACTTTCATATTTCCATTTCAAATAAAAAGAGAACGCTAAGAAATTGGAAACTTTTGATGGCATAGGCTATACAAGGTTTAAATTAACATTTTCTATCCGAAAGGTATCTCCAACGGTTAGCGAGTAAAACCTAAATTTGTGCTACAAAACACGGTCAACGCCGAGCGTTGTAGTTGGACAAAATGTTCCATCCTTAATCTCCCTCTGCGCAGCACCTCGCCTATCCCCTGTTTTAACTGTCACCTTCACATTTTAATTTATTTATGACGCGTAGCGAAGCACGGGTACTTCAGCTAGTGACCTATACATGTCAAGTTTAAGTCAGTGATAAGGGTTATTTTGTGTTCATTAAATACTCGTAATCTTTTAGTTTTGGTGCGGAAGAAGGCCCCATAGAGGGTCGAAATATGTACACATGTTGTTGTTTGAGTCTTGAGTATTTCGACTGGTTTGATGCAGCACTCCATGCCTCCCTGTCCTGAGCTAATCGTTTTATCTCTACATAGTTACCACACCCTACATCCGAGGCAATCTGTTTAATTTATTCTAAACTTGGTCTACCCCTACTGTTCTCATCCTCGACCCTTCCTTCTATAACTAAGTTTGCTATTCCTGGGTGTCTTAGTATGTGTCCTACCAACCTATCTCTTCTGCAGAAGCCAGAAACATCTATCCTCTCTCACTCGTCTTAATACATCTTGATTCGTAGCCCTATCTACCCATCTGATCTTCATCATTCTCCTGTAACACCATATTTCAAACGCTTCAATTATCTTCTTTCTGCTGCACCAATAGTCCAAGTTTCACTTCCATAGAGTGCCACGCTCCAGACAAAGGCTTTCAAAAATGATTCCTAATATCTAAATCTATATTTGATGTCAACAGATTCCTTTTCTGTGAAACAATAACTATGTGTAAAGTATTGTCCAAAGCGGATATTTAAAACTTTGTAGAACTTACAAGGTGAAGGTATGTACTTTTTGTACGTCAACAGGGACCCGATATACAATACGGTTCATTTCATATTTTCAGTCGAGTACAATTCTGATCCGTGTATATGGGTTTGATGAATGACATATTCCAAGACGCTGAAATGTGTTTACAACAACACATAGTATTAATATTTTGCAAAAGTTCCGCCTAATCAATACCTTTATTGTATTATATATAAATGATCACTTACTGTCGACCAAAGAATTATGTGTACTCGAGTTTGGAGGTTGTTTGTTAAGTAACCAATAGACCTACATAAAATCCAATACCATCAACATTTTCGTCGTTCTATTTTACGTTAGTTCATGAAGGTTTGGATTTTTAAATTTATATTTTAAAATTTGTTATCGCAGTTGGAACACAAGAAGTGCCCGTTTTTAAGCGTGTTTCAACCATGCGACACATTTAAGAATTATTATCTCAAAAGCCCGTCATCAGATCGAATCCAAATTTTAACACAATATATATTGGAATGTTGTATAACTGGTTAATTAATTTCACAATTTTGTGTGTCCAAGAAACAAAGTTGTTATCGTTGTTGTAAGGTAACTTTTTCTCGGCTCAGGGTGGTTGGAAAATGTAGTTCTTGGTTGCGTTGTAATCATTATACATCAAAAAGTTATGCTGTATGACTGTGAAATACGTAAATTAATTCACTTATTTTATATCGGTTTGTATTTGTACGAGGAAATAACACATGGTTCTCCAGCTAGCCGCTCCGGCAAAAGCTGTACAGCGTTGCTGAGTTGGAGCCCATCACTTCCGAGCGAGACGCGCCATGATGCGTGTGGGCACTATTTCGGCAACGCTGTACAGCATTTGCCGGAGCGGCTAGCAGGTGAAACATGTGTTATTTCCCCGTAGAAATACAAACCGATATAAAATAAGTGAATTAATTTAAGTATTTCACAGTCATACATCATAACTTTTCGATGTATAAGGATTACAACGCAACTAAGAACTACATTTTCCAACCACCCCGAGCCGAGAAAAAGTTACCTTACAAAAATGATAGCAACTTTGTTTCTTGGACACACACAATTTTTAAATTAATAAACCAGTTATACAACATTCCAGTGTATATTGTGTTAAAATTTGGTTTCGATCTGATGACGGGTTTTTGAGATAATAATTCTTAAATGTGACGCATGGTTGAAACACTCTTAAAAACGTGCACTTTTTGTGTTCCAACTGCGATAAAAAAATATTAAAATATATATTAAAAATTCCAAACCTACATGAACTAACGTAAAATAGAACGACGAAAATGATGATGTTATTTGATTTTATGTAGGTCTATTGGTTACTTTACAAACAACCTTCAAACTCGAGTGCACATAATACAGTACTTTGGTCGACAGTAGTGGTCATTGGTACATGTTTCGAGGCCTAATTATTTTGGCTCCTTCATCAGCCGATATAGATAAAATGTGGTTGGATAGCTTAACACTAATAAACATTCCCTTGAAAAAAAACCTTATCATGGTGCACCATAATGAAAGGTGAAAGATGTTTACCCCAAAGATACATAAGGAAATAAAATACATATATAAAGAAAGAAAGAAAGAAAGGAAGAATGAAGGAAATAAATAGTTGAAATTTGAAAGAAGAAAAAAACAACCAAAAATACAATGTGAAAACACTCTAAAATTTCACCCTTTCTTGCTAATCACTGAAATTGTGCACTCTTCATGTAGTCCAAATCTTCTGAAATATGTGGCGACAATAACACATTTGAGGATAACACATGTACTGTATTGTGGCTTGCAGATGTCAATGAAACTACAATGGCAAGAAAGGGTGAAATTTTAGAGTGTTTTCACATTGTTTCTTTTTTTCCTTTCAAATTTCAACTCTTCCTTTCTTCCTTTCTTTCTTTCTTTTTATTTATTTATTTATTTATTTATTTATTTATTTATGTAATTTATTTCCTTATGCATCTTTGGGGTAAACAATTTTCACCTTTCATTATGGTGCACCATAATAGGGTTTTTGAAGGGAATGTTTATTAGTGTTAAGCTATCCAACCACATTTTATCTATATCGGCTGATGAAGGGGCCAAAACAATCAGGCCTCGAAACATGTACCAATGACCACTAAGTGATCATTTATATTCAGTACAATAAGGGCATTGATTCGGCGGTACTTTTGCAAAATATTAATACTAATTGTGTCATCAATACGGAACCAGAATGAACCATTCAAATACTACAACAACAAAGACTCATAAGGTTAAGTATCGACAAGACCTCAAACAACATGGATTTTTATCTGGAGGCGACGTTAGTGACGTTAAGGGAATAGGAGTTGGTAACCCTGTTTCTGAGACCAGGACGCTCACCTCATCTGAAATGCAGAACAGTTGAGTGATAGAAGTGTTTTGTAATGTTGATTTAATGTTTGTACAGACGATGAATATTCAGTTCGCCTCCGCTATGTCAATAAGACACGCAACAGTCAGTATTTCGTCTGAAACGGGGAAAATAATATAATCAATTCCAAAGACGTAATTATACAGTATACACAGAGTTGGTGCGGTATTAGTACATATGATTCCCCAGGTCAGAAAGGGACGAAAGACATAAAACATAATACAGTAAAAGATGCCTGGTTTACCGAATATCGGGAGGAAAATGACGTCACATTCCATTTGTATTACTGTGCAAACTCGGAACCAGAACATAAGACGCGACAAACAGGTTTTGTGCCCAAGCATAAACTCATCTGAGGAGCATAAACAAGGTAACACATAACAGACATGTGGCCAGCTGGTATCCAGGTGAACGTCACGCAGGCAGGTCATGAGAAGGGCTGTTCAATTAGCAGTTGGAAGCCTTCATAGCGAGGTTTGAGCTTTTAGTTCTCGCAGTCAAGTAGTGCAGTTGCACTCTATATAAAAGGAGGTACGCGCAGTTCACTACTCCTGTGGGGGTCCGGGCGGGGACACCTAGAGCCAGCCGACGAGCCAGCTTGGTGTCCTAGGCGAAACCCCACACAAGACATGGCACAAACCTAGAAGAATTGCTGAGTTTTAGCATCCATCTGTTTACGCGCGACATTATTTTGAAGCCTTGTAGAACAGTTTCCAGTAACATGGGATTTTGAGAGAACTCCCCGCCGTACCTGGATCCACTCCGGATATCATTACCTTATTTTGTATTGCTGCACAACGTTTCTTTCTTTCTTTCTTTCTTTCTTTCTTTCTTTGTGGGGTTTGAAGCCATTTTTCAGTGTTGCCTAAGTAAACAAAAGTTTGGTGCTTTTCAGTCGGTCAACACCAATGTACCCAAAAAGAGCAGGGTTATGCCCTAATCCTGAAATAAATTACATAAGATTAATAAATACACTAGGATGACCAGTTTCGATCGTCAAGCGATCATCATCAGATCCATTACACTTAGGCTATAACATCTATGTTTGAGAATACAGGTGAAAAATATTTACAATATGTACAATTATTTAGTTGCAGTATTGGTAATGCAACTGTCGGTGTATGCTAAATGTAGTATATCTAATGTTGGGAGAAATGCTAAAATGGTGACAGAAATCCAGAGTTTGTTTCCCTTTCCGTCGTTGGGGCCACCTACGGACCACGGTGCTAGTTGTCTGCCACTCCAAGTGTTCTTGGTGGGTTGTTGGGCGGATTTCTACGCGCTGAAACCTTGAAACATTATTTATTTATTAGTCTTCTTTTTCTTTCTTTTACAACGTTATGCCCTACTCAGGAACCTGATTATCTGATGTGTTGGATTTCTTTTCCTCCCAAAATCTCTTCACCCTCTTCTTTTTTATTAATTAATTCATCCATTAATTAATTAATTATAAAAACTATTATTTATTTGTCTTTATTTATTTATTTATTATTGTTTAAAACTATTAATTTTTATATTTATTTATGTGTGAATTAATTACTTAATTTAATTATTATTTTGTTTATTTATTTATTCGTTTATTTATTTATCTACTTATGTATTTATTTATTATTATTTTCAACTGTTATTATATATTTTTATTTATCTATTTAATTATTATTTTGTTTCTTTGTGTATTTATTTGTTAGTTAATTAATTTATGTACGGTACTTATATATTGAACCCGCTGAGCTATGGTTCATGTGATATTTTTGTGACGGAATAATTATTATGGGATGTAGTACTTTTGAACATACCCAGAATACCACGTGGAGCAGAGAGCTCATGCTATACTCTTTGAAGTAGCGCTCAATTGCATTTTTGACTTTGGAGGTCTTGTTAATCACTTTTATCCTTTCATAAGACTCAGAATATTCTAATTCGTCATTCTGTATTATTGAATCATTTTGGTGAATGATTATTACGTTTTTGGTAAGGTATAACACTTGCAGATACGCAAGGAGCTATGAAAGTAGTCGCTCAATGACTTCGTTTTGGCGACCTACTTCCGAGTGAAAGTCAGTGACGACACTACATCTGGAGATCTGACGCCAGACGGGCGTGTTTCGAGTATCCGTCCGTCGCGACGTGGACATTATAAATATTTTTGTGCTCAAGTGAGCATCCGACTGCATCGTGTGTTGAAAATAACTATACTAACGTTGTCACACATTGTGGACATATTATTGTTCTACGAAAGGCCATATTAGGCAATATTTTCTACAAACTGTAATTGGTGCCATACGCCAGATATTTTTCCCACGTGTAAGTGGAAGGGCAAAGTGTCACGCCGAAAATATAAGAGTTATCGTCTGATAATTGTGCCAAGACGACGTGATTATTACTGCCAACGATCACAACATTATTGCTACGGAAATTCTGAATTAAAAATATCAATTTTATCGCGGATGCCACGTGATTGATAAAACGTGATACAATTGCACGTGCTAACAAGCAAAGCATCGCATCGTGTTGAATCTTGAAGATCAACAGGCTGAAAACTACAAAATACTGTGGAGAACACTATTATTTGCATCGTCCACAATAATCACGCCAAAACGCCGAGAGGAACGAGATATTTCGACATTTTCGACATCATGCAAGACATTGAACTTTTCCACGCCATGGTGAAGAAGACGATTATGGGCTAATACCATTCCGGTATGAGGGGGACGTCGTGATGGAGACCACCAGCTTGATGGAACGTCAGGATGCCGAGGACGCAGACGAAGGAACGTGGATGCCGACTTCCAGGCACATTCCAGACCTTTTTGGGAGACCATCATCCGGAGGCGAACGAACCCTGGTTGCTAGGGAGGTCCAGATTGGTGAATCCGTGGAGGACAGGACCATGCTGGAGAGCCAAGCAGAGTTTTTCGCGACCCTGGTCGATGAATGTCTGAGCCGATGTGAGAGCTACCAAAAGTCGTGAGTTTGGGCACCTTTTCTTTTGTAATAGTCCGCGGTGGTATATTTAGATATCGTAGTTTTTTTGTGAATCAACCGCACTTATGTGTCAGCCATTTGCTAGGTAGGGTTGTAATTAGTATAATTGTTGTTTATTTCAGTCATTGTGAGTCACCCTGTGGGGTAGACAAGTTTTGTTTAACCCTGGTGCCGTCCTGATGGACGTCTTACCACGTTATAGCCGACCCACTGCCAAACATGACTGTAATCATTTGCAGCTATTTTGCTCAGCCATGTGTAGGATATTTATCCGTGGTTTCATTCAGATGTCATCGTCACTTTATTTAACTGCAATCTTTGCAACCAGTCTGTTGAGACTTATGACCTCGTTAGATAGGTCGTATCGTTAGGAAACCAACTGTAGTTTCCAGTTTTATAAAAATATGCTGTATTTTCATTTTTGAAAGCGCTCAGAAGCCAATTTATAGTCAAATACTGACAGATTTATTATTTTGGAGAAAGTGTAGATGTCAAGAATCGAACTAAGTGCACTATCGCATCATTATGCAGGTCTAGAGTTGCAGATCTGTGCCATATTTATCAATTTGTTACTACTTTGTTTCTGTCATGAGGACACAGGTGTTAATGTTATACTGAGAACTTAATAAGTGTTATATCTTTGATGAGCAAAGAAGCACGTGAGACATGCTGTTATGTCTGTGATTTACTATTCTTTGAAATGAAGGACTGCGATACTTTATTGTACAGTTAAATTGTAACGTGTTTAGCACACGGATTCTAAAAGGTTTTTGAACCAAGCATATGCTAAGAATGACAAGGCCAAATATTACGGTATTATATAATGTTAAAACTAGCCGGCCTTGCCTGTTGAAAAATGTGGTCAGTGAAGGACTGCAATTTGTGAAGTTGTCACCAATAAACTGGTTTGTTGACCCAGTAACCTTGAAAACAAATGCTTGAAAGCGAGACAGAACTACGATAACATAGGACAGAAAGTTGATTTCATTCATCTCTTTCTTTCAAAGCAGCTATTGCTCATGAAACCCAGTGTTTCTTACTGTATTTTTGTTCATTTGTTTTTCTTGGATTTTCATACTGTTAGTTAGATATTTTGCTGCGAGGAATGTCATTTCGACATGTCCAGGGTTGTCAGGTTTCTTTATGCATTGTTGGCGATCCTCTTGAGAGAGGCAAATTATAATGAAGGCAATTTGGTTATTAAATGCGAGGTTTTTGCCGCAGGTAACCCATGATATTATGTGCCTTGAGTGAGTAAGACGTGCCATTGTTGTAAGTCGCGCATCTGTTGTTGTTATGAGGCATTATTATGAGAGTTGTTGAAAGCGAGGTATTTACCGCTGATAACTCGTGTTATTGTGAGTCCGAGCCGAGTATGCTCGTTGAGTTTTCCGACTATTGAGTCGATGTTTTGCTGCGGGAGAATGATCTTTAGAAGACTACTCCTTGTCAGGCCTTTGTCAGAATACGCCATAAACCTACGGAAGGAACATAAACCGACATAATAAACATCATCCGCATAATTGTTTTAAACAAGATCTAACTAACATATTGTTTCCATTTAAACTTTGACATTCTTACATTTGAACCTGCTGACATGGCCGTGCAGATGAAGGGATTTCCTTTATTGGAAACGACGAAGACTGTAGACATTTTTGTTGTGACCTGGCGCACACATGAACCATTAGTTCATAGTGTGTGGAGCGCAGGCCATGTGATTGTCAGACGTGGTTTTAACTACGCTATCACCGACATTACTATCAAGCTAGATGACAATGGTTTACAAAGAGTTAACCATGGGGCAGGAAGGCATTATAATAAAAACTGTGTTGTACTATAATTATTGATGTCATGAAACTGTATTTTTTTCCCCATGTTACCTTTATTGCGTGCTATTTAGCACATGATTGTTGATTAGATTAATTGTTTTTAAATGGCTGTACACTTAGCTTTGTATTGTAACTGTTTTGCTATTACGGACGTCACCGCCGTAACTTTGAATGTTAACTGATAGGACTTAGCTAGAAAAGTTAAATGTAAATGTGGAAATGGTACCACCATAACTTAGCTTTGCTTTGCTCCTTCACTTAAATGTAACTTCATATTAGCTTGATCATGTAACTTGTATTAGGGATTTTGCGTCGTACCATTTACCCAGCGTTGTTGCTGTCGCTTACTTATTGTGTATTAGATCTTTCGCGAGGGTTAATGTAACTTCATTGTTAGGGACTTGAACTTTTAATATCATTAACTTTTAGCTTGCGGATTAGCCGAATATAACCCTCCGAACTAGGATAGGGGTTTGTGGAAATCTACAATAAATTTTCACGGTGTTTTACATAAGCCTGGATGTTTAATTTCACAGTCTAGTTTTTGAGGTGAACCTTTCCTTAGGCCGTCTTTGACCATCGCAACCATGTACCACGCTCCCCGTGGATTATAGAACCTCGTGCCGCATTGGCCTATTGTTTGGAAGTTCACCTGATCCTCACGGCAAACTTTTAAAGGTCCGACGGGGGGGATATTAGGAGAGTCATCGCGGTTGTTGGCTATCCCGACAGCTTTACCGGAGGACTTCTGAAGGTCACTCACAAATATGTGCCGTTGCCACCCGGCTGACGGTCACAATATATATATATATATATATGGATGAGTTCAAATACCTGGGTTCGGTGGCGACTGGAGATGGAAATCTGGATGTCGAAGTGTCACACAGGATTCAGGTAGGATGGATGAACTGGAGGAAAATGTCAGGATCGACCGCAGGATCAAGCCTAAGGTTAAGGGGAAAATATATAAAACTCTCGTAAGACCTGCATTGCTGTATGGCTCTGAAACATGGCCTGCAAGCAAAACGCACACAAACAGGCTTGACGTCACTGAAATGAAAATGCTCAGGTGGATGAGTGGAGTGACTAAGCGTGATAGAGTGGAAAATGTCAAAATAAGAGGAACATTGAAGGTTGTGGAAATATCTAAGAAGATACAAGAAAAGCGACTTCAATGGTATGGGCACGTGAGAAGAAGGGACGAATCCTATGTGGGGAGGAAGATGCTAGACATGCAAATACAGGGAGTAAGAATGCGAGGCAGACCAAAACGAAGATGGATGGATTGTGTACGGGAGGACCTCAGAGAAAAACAGTTGTCAGAAGAGGATGTGCATGACCGGGTTAAATGGAGGAGAGCTGTCAGAAACCTCGACCCCACATAGGAGTGGGAATGTTGTAAAGAGAAAGAAGACTTATATATATTTTTTATAATTTTAGTTATTATTTATTATGTTTTTTTAATTTATTTATGTATTAATTTTTTATTTGTTTATTTATTAGACTAATATTACCCTCCACCAGAATAAACTTCCAATTACTGGAGACAAACCAACACTACACAGCATGATCACAGTTACAAATACTTGATATAAATTACGTTAATAATACAATGTACAGTTTATAACATAATTATAATACTCAAGATAATAACTGGATGAAGTTAAAATTAAGTTAAATAGAAAAATAAACATTTTTTTTTCTGAAATTTCACTTTTTTTAAATCCATTTTGTAGGAAATTTCTTATAGTTTTAGAAAATGTATGGTTCAGAAATATACCATTAATCTTTCATGTCGAAATAAATTATTTACGGTACTGTAAGAGGGCGCTACCGTTCTGACTGACAGCTGTCTTGTCTGGCGTATCAGGAGATCTATAAAATTCCTTTCGAGCCTAAATTGACTTTCTCTTTCTCTATCCCACTGGTTTCGCTCCTGGCCATGGTAAGTGATTTTTGACAGGCGAAAAAAATCACGGCACGCATGTCACTCGTTGTTGACATGTTAATGAACCCATTTGAATTCAGTAGGCCGTGTTCATAGGGGAAAAATTAATCTCGGGATTTTCCACTAACACAAAGTTCCTCCTTTCTCTACTAGCTTAAATATCTAACTTCCTTGACTTCCATAGCGTTCCAAGGAACGACAAAATTCTACATGAAAGCTGCACTCTGGGCGTCAAATAAGAAGATGAAGGAAGACATACAGCTTCCAATGAAGGACCTGTATATGTCCCGGGAGGTTCCTGATGTGATCAAAACAGAATGTGGGTGAAGGCATACTAAGTAAACTTTAAATGCGATTTACTCATTAATTTGTTTTCTGACATTTGAAGTCATTCAAAGTGCTTTAACTTTTGTCACAGAAATGGTATCTGCTTGATTTTTATTTCAAATCAAAGCTAATATGTGTATCTTTGTTCCCTAGCACTGACAAAATGATAATCATAAAAGTGTAATTTAAACAACTTTTTAAACAATTTTGTTAAACAAAATTTCAAGAAACTTAAATTGTAATATAATTTTAAAACCCTTACTTGTGACTAGTTCAAACAAAAGTGGTAGGGAACATTCCCCATGTAAGTTAGATTGTTTTTGTTCAAGTTTCATGGAATAAGGTTAAAAAATGTGAGAGATAGAAGACTTTAAAAAGCTTGTAGTTTAACGTGACCGTTAATCTTGAGATCATGAGCCACGGGACCACCTTTTTACGTGGAATCCGAACCACAGGACATGGCATTTCACTTCTAAAATCTCACATGCATTGACTGGGAATCGAACCCGGACCGCCTTGGTGAGAGGCATACAGCTAGACCGCTGAGCCACCAAGCCCCTTAGAAGACTTTAAGTACCCTAGTGTAAATAGGAACAAATATTTTTTATAAACAATTAACATAAAATTTGTGTAAAATGAACTTAAAAATCTCTTAGTTTCATCACGATAAATCAACAGAAAAATTTAACATTGCTAGAGATTATTCTTTTAAAAATAATTCCTAGTGTATATGGCCACCTTAAAGTAAAATTGGGATTAATCTAAGTAAGGATTAGACAATAATGAAATACAGATTAAAAATAAAACAATTAAATTCATAAATGCACAGTGATTAACAATATTTGAGAACTCTTTTTGTCAATAAGAATATCACAAATACTTTGCTCTGTTGCCAATTCATTCTGCTTTCCAATAGTACTGGAATCCACTGTACCATTCATATCAAACAAATCATTCTGTGTCGTTTGGCAGGCTCACACTGTTGTGAGATTGTGGAATACATAGCAACTATATGTTTCTATAAGCTTAACGGAAACGTTACTTTGAACATGTAACTGTGACGTTATCACTTTTCGCACAAAGTTACTGGAACCTAGTTACTCCTTGAGGAAGCAAGACAAAGAACCTGGGTGCTATAGTTAGCTTGTCGACAAGACAAGGTCGTGCCGTATTCAAAATGAACGACAGAAGTGACATTTCCTTGCTTCACAAAGGGAATGGCGCACCATTGTGGCAGTCCCACCTGATATTCAAAACCGAGAAGAAAATACAGTGCTTGTCAGGTCACGATAAGCGCCAGGCCAAACAGCGTCATTGCACTGTGAAACATACTTACAGTACACCCTCATGAATAGAGCAGTCACAGCCAAAGCAGTGTTACCAACTCTTGTTTTCAAACATGCTACGTTTCTATGTTATCAGGGTATCACAGAGGAAAGGTATGCGAGTATTTTCTGTTAACAGCAGGACATTTGGGAAAAATGTAAAGCGGGAGTGAAGATTCAAGGAGAAATAATTTCAACTCTGAGATTTGCTGATGACATCGTCATCTTGGCCGACACGCCAGAGGATTTCAATTAGTTTTTACATGGTATGGATTCTGTCTTGAGGAAAGAATTCATGATGAAAATTAATAAATGTAAAACAAAAATATTGGAATGCAACCGAAATAAATCAGAAATCTCTATGGACATCAAAATGGCAGGTGAAAGCTGAAGGAAGTAGGAGACTTATGTTACTTAGGAAGCAAAATAATCAGTGATGACGAAGCAAAGAGGATATAAAAAGTAGGTTGGCTCAGGAAAGGAAGCGGTTTCTAGAAAAAGGAATCTGTTGACATCGAATATAGATTTAGGTACTAGGAAGTAATTTTTGAAAACCTTTGTCTGGAGCGTCACGCTCTATGGAAGTGAAACTTGGACTATTGGTGCAGCAGAAAAGAAGAGAATTGAAGCGTTTGAAATGTGGTGTTACAAGAGAATGATGTAGGTCAGATGGGTAGATAGGGTTACAAACGAAGAGGTATTAAGACGAGTGGGGGAGGAAAGATTTTTCTGGTGACTGCTAATGAAGAGAAGAGATAGGTTGGTAGGACAAATTCTAAGACACCCAGGAATAGCAAACTTAGTTATGGAAGGAAGGGTCGAGGACAAGAACTGTAGGGGTAGACAACGGTTAGAATATGTTAAACAGATTGCCTCGGATGTAGGGTGTGGTAGCTATGTAGAGATGAGACGATTAGCTCAGGACAGGGAAGCATGGAGAGCTGCATCAAACCAGTCGAATGACTGAAGACTCAAACAACAATACATTTTTTTTGGTTTGTTTTCGACTTTGGCCAACTGTGGACCGCATGGAACCTAAGGCTTTCTGGCCATTTTTGTCCTCTTTTCTTCCCAGAACCTCTTCATTCTTTCACTTCTAATCTTTCTCTGCTCCTCTGTTATTATCAAATTTGGCCTGTGTTGTGGTGGTTTTTCTTTGAACGTCTTGATATTGTCAACTCGGCTTCGAAACGTTTTCCTATCGTGAATAACAAGTGCAGTTAGTCCAACTTGAATGGCGTCTCCTTTGACCTCTTCTACCCATTTTGTAGTAGCTTTCAACCCTGTGATGTATTTAAAAAATTTCTTTTTCAGCCTGTTCCCGTCCATTCTTATCAAATGCCTGTAAAATTTTAGCCTTCTTTTCACGCATTGTGACCACAATGGTTTCAGTCTGCATACAAAGATTTTAAACTTTACTTTGTTTTCCCATGTTCCGTCATCATCTTTCCGTGGTCCGGGAATTTTCCTCAGGATCCTCCTTTACTTTATCTCAAGTTCCTTCAGCTCACCTTTTTTTTTTGTTCAGGGTCAGACACTCGGAAGTATACAGACCCTCTGGCTTTACCACTGTACACCACCATACACGACTTATTTCTGCGTATTTAACTATTTAATTCTTCTTATATCCTAAAATGCGCGTCCTTTATGTGCAGCTTCTGCTATTTTACCTAAATATTTCTTTATTTATGTTTTTACATTCTTATACGGTCCTATTCATTGTGTAACATTTCACACTGTGATATGAGCATCTTTGTTGTGGTAATATTCCAGCTGTTATCACCCACCATTTTGGTTTGAATCTTTTATCAAAGGTAGCATGATGCTCTTACCTTTTATAATAGTACATTATGCAACGAGCCTATAATGGCAATAATTAAGACACAAGTATGTTTATAAAACGAGCGTATGCGAGTTTTATAATTTCCATACGAGTGTCTTAATTACCATTATAGGCGAGTTGCATACGACTGCTTATGTTCGGCGATAATTATTATAACTATTTTATGTTCGAACAAAAATATTGTTACGGCTGTGAGTTTGTTTCATCGCTCGCCGCATGAGTCACAACTGCCCCCGGGCTGGGCTGTGCTCTGCCTCAGTGTATTGCGTACGCCTTACGCAACAGGACTACTAGGGCAAGGGATGGTCCAGAATATTCGTGACTCAGCCAGTGATGGAAACCTCGAGAAGCCGTGAACCCTGGATGGGTCTAGAAGCATTTATTGAGTCACCGGCCAGCTATATAAGAGCGACCTGTCAAGCGGTGTGTGTGCTTTTCGAGCTAGTGCGAGCGTTTATCCTGAGCGACAGAAGTGTGGTGACGTGACTTGCGAAACCCCTAGTGAAGCTGATTCTCTTGACAGCGAGGGAGTGAGAAGCATACAGGGGACTGCCTGGGTTTTGAGCGAGTGTGATTTCACTGAGCGACAGAGGTATTGTGTCGAAGTGACGTGCGAGTTACGAAATCCAGTGACATTGTTTCTCAGTTTGTGGACAGCGAAGCAGCGTGTAGCAGGTTATCGTAAGTAACTGTAGTTTGTGTACATAAGGAAGAGGAGTCCGAGACCTTGGAGCTTACCGAGACTTGTCTCATCAACAAAGCAGGTATTTCTAGCGAGGACACGGGTCTCATTAGTGGAGGATTAGCTGCATGACTAAGTGAAAGGGGCAAGAGCGCTCCATAAGTAAGAGACTTGAGGAAACTGGAGTAAGGTTCTAATTGCTTGTATTTGCTGTTGAGTGGTGTATCTTTCTGTCCGCAATAAAGTTAATTATTTCTTTAAAGGAACAATCTGTGTTGTGCTTTAACCCACCGTAATCCAGTTAACAAAAGTGCCACTAGGGGGGTGGCACGTAACAATATCATAAATATCTGTCGAGATTTTGCCAGTTTTATGTACTGAACAGAGCACATGAGACGCAGGGAATGCCTTGTATTTGACCATGGCCTCCTCGATTACCCTACTATGACACTAGGCCAGGCAGTGTGATTTAAATTTGAAAGACGTGGAACTCAGCGCATCTAATTATCTAATTGGTCAAACAACTGTTTCTTGAGCTCTGATTAGTGGGAGAAACTGTTTCATAATGAAAAATAGTGTTATAATAAGCCTCATTATAGTACAGTTTTCTGACAGAAAATAGTCAGGGTCGAACATAAAACAAATTTTATAAAACCACCTTTTATGGCCTAAAAGATTTCCCTAGTGCACTGTCATATCATTTATAAAAGAGCTATTATCAAAGATCTTTGACAAATTTCTTTGTTATACTTTGTATTTCAAGAATAAGAACCTGAAGCATTTGGCGGGAACGATATAAAAATGGCCGCCATGGGCTCCTATTGGGTGGATGTTGACAACTAATTCCACACGTTGCCAGCGCATTGTTCATTCATTCAGTCGCCTGTTAACTGTGTCGGAGTTTGTTTCATTGTCACCGTTTCGTTTACTTTTAGCATCGAGTTTTAATATTTTTTGTTTCCATTTTTACTTCGTTATTTCTTTTATAGTACGTCAATAAGTTGCATATACTACCGCAGGAAGAACGTTGGAAAATGCGGTGAATACAGCCGGAGACCGCACCAACCAGTAACAGCCGGTATCGTTCATTAGTCCATTTCGACATCAAACTTTGTTCATGGTTAGCCGTGTTTGTTCAATACAAATTTAAATATACTTAATTTAGAATACATGCGTGACGTACAAAATAGGCTATGTACATTTAATCTTAATGTTTACGTATCCAGTAATGTTTCATTGCAAATATTGGAAACAAATAGCCTACAGATGTGTATCAATGTTTTACTCCGTCAAGGCTGTTGTGTGCCAACGAACATTGTTATGAAAATATGCGCCGCCTGTCATTCAATAGCCTACAAATCGACAATGTAAAAACACGGCAATAATATCGCCACAGAGTGGCTTGTTTGTGTGCTTGGTGCTAAATACTTCTTTAACCCTTAGATACACGCTAAGTGCCGCTTTTTTTGCAAAACTTTCTTGGACGTGGTAAACACTTACGTGTTCTGTGAGATCACCCGCTATATCCTTTGTTCGATGCAGGGGAGGGGGTAGGTTCGGAGCCTGTCTGGTTCCCAATCAGTCTGAGACAGGTTGTCAAAGTGCGAGGTGCGCGAATGCGGCATTCCGTACCGCTAGCTTGTAACAACTGGCTGGAATCGGCGTTGTGAAATAATGTAAGTATTTAACTTATTTTACCTTAGTTGTTTATTTCTATGCTTCCATCATTATTATCGATGTCAGTACATAGTCTGCACGGTGGCCTTCTGTTTATAGGTCTCGACATGGCTGTCAGCAACAGGAGATTGAGAGGTTGCTCAAGTACTTGATGATCAAGAATGGTCACTGGATGAAGAGGATTTATTCGATTTTTAAGTCCTAGTGCAGAGTTAATTTGTGTATTTAGGCACTGTATATTATTTCGTACTGTAAATTAGCAGAAAGTGTCCTTTTCCAAGCCAAGAATCTAAGTGTATAGGCCTACATGATTTTGACAAACAGCTTTTCTTTTACTCTAGTGTATTTCTTGAGCTAGTTGAGCATCAGGAACAATGTCTTCTAATATGAGCCTGAAAAAAGGGCAATCTCAATCCAATAATTCTCAATATCTCTTTTGTGTGTGATTTTTTTTTCTTCTTTGTCCAATACATGTATAAAAGAATTTTTAATTATATTAAGTATGAATAGTAAATATCTCCTTATCCCATCCCTCCCAATAATATATTTTTAATAAGAATTTCATACATAGGCCTACTGATAGATTTTTCAATATATTCTCATAGAATCTGTATAATTCTCCATACAAATCAATTTTAGCCGTTTAGCAAGTCACTAAATTACGAAAAAGAATGAAAACCTATATTGCGGCATAGAATGCCGCTAGCGTGTACGAATGTTAGTGAAAGAGATGCGTGTAGCTAAGGGTTAACTTAACATTACGTCTGTGGAAGCTATTATTAACCGTACAGAGTCGCGATACAGAGAGTGAAAGCAAGCAAGCTTGTAGTTTAACGTGACCGTTAATCGCGAGATCATGAGCCACGGGACCTCCTTTTTACGTGGAATCCGAACCACAGGACATGGTATTTCACATCGAAAATCTCACATGCATTGACCGGGAATCGAACCCGGTCCACATTGGTGAGAGGCATACAGCTTAACCGCTGCGCCACCACGCCCCCTACAGAGAGTGAGTGTGCTTGGTGTTATCATGATGTTGTTTCTGCGTTCTGTGTTAACCGCTGTAAACTGTGAATGATCTCCACCCAGACTCTTGTTACATCTTGAAGAATAATAATTGCATGGTGAGTGTTAATAATATTCATCATGAGATTACTTTGTGTTTGTATTTTGTATTATATTTGTATAGCTGTCGAGTGTTTGGCCTCTTTCTCGTATTTATTGAGTAACGGTGATAAAGGTAGCATAGTTTCGGTGTGTTATTTATTTATGTACCGTACTTCTCTGTTTGAATGTCCTCGGCGTTGACTCAAGATCGACATTTGCATTATATTGCGCATAATAGGACCGACATAAAGTCCGAAGTGTAGTTCTGTGTATTATTCGAACCAGCTGATATACATCAACAATAAAAACTCGGCAACACATCTCAGATGGTCTAAGCCCCCGCCATTTCCTTCACGTTCTTTCTTTTGAAATACAGAGTGCAATACCGGCCTAGGGGAAGTAAACAGATTGTACTTACGCGAACGGTGAGGTGGGGCCAATAATGGAATCGCTATTATTCCAATACAGAAAAGAACAAACGTGGACAACAGTAGCAAATAGTCGTTTAAGACAACAATTGACTTTCGAATTAAGGTGACGTATTATAAAAACAGTGGCTAGGACTGAAAGCGGAGATGATGATGATGATGATAAATGTTGTTTTAAGGGGCCTAACATCTTGGTTATCGGCCCCTAATGGTTTGGGTGATCGTGAAGATGATAATGAAATGTAAACTATAACTAAAACTAACTACTAACTTATATACTAGAAGAAGAAATGGAAAACAAAGGAGAATAAGGCAAATAAAGGACAGGAGGAAAAGAAATGCCCTCAACCCTCGAAGAATACAGATTGAGGGACTTGGAAGGAAGGAGAGCTATGAAAAGCAGATAGGAAAGTGAAAAGAAGAGGTTCCGCCCCAGAGGTAATGGATAAAAGGGGGAAACCGGACCCAGCTCAGGAATACCTCGGGGTCGCCAAATCTCGAACTCACCAACCATGAGCCCCTGAGGGTGTAGCAATACCCAGGGTGCACCAGAAGTGGTGAGCCTCCTTGAGGGCTTTGAGCAAAAGGCAGGAGTTAACATGAAAAGAAAAGGAAGTCTGAACCTCCGCAGAAGGAGATTATCATAAAAGATGAAACAAGGGCCAATTAAGACGGGAAAGGAAGAGACTCCCGAGGCCTTGGATTCATTAATATCGTCGGGGTTGGAATAGAACAAGAGTTGACCAAGTGAGGTCGACAGGAAAGTAGACTGAGAGGAGCCCGGCACAAGTAAGTGGAAGTAATGCCAGACTCAGCTGGTGCTCCGTGGTCGCCAACCCACGTCCCACTAGATGAGAGCCACTAGGGGGTGAAATCGGAGAGCATGGTCGGGCTGTACAGTCTGCCTTACCATAATGATTGACTATCGTCAATACGGGCTATACTAAGAAGCGTCCAGAAGATGAATGACCGAGCGTTTGGATGTCTCATTGACGTGAATCAAGTGATGTACGCATCTAACCTCGAACAGTTTTTGAGGGACTGGAAATGTTGGAGCAGGAGATCGCATCAGAACAATAGCTCGGTAAACAATAGCACATTGTCTGGCTGTCTTTTGTTCAGTAAGTGGCTCATACTTGAGTATCTTCATCAATTAACAGAGCAGGTGTGAAATAAGCTCCACTCTTGTCTTGGAATCAGACAGCATTAAAATAACACGGTCTACAAACAAATTACAGTCATGATTCTGAAACACACAGTAATTCATAAGCCCACCCTTACGAATCGTAGGCCCTCTACCTCTGTTCTTACTGGAAACCTGCTGCCCGTACTAACAAAGCAGAAGATAAGATTGAAGCTGGTCTTGTCATTCTGTCTGAGATATTCCAGTAGACCAGCTACTGAATCCTAAGCACAAAAGAAGATCATGAGTTACCAAAAATGTAACCTTACCACTTGTCTCCCATCGCTACAAATATGGTGTTATACGGTCCGCGTAACCTTAAATAAGTTACTAACAATGCAACCTCACCATTTGTGTTATATAGTCCACGTTACCTTAAATAAGTTACTAACAATGTAACATTACCATTTGTCCCCCATCGTTACAAACATGGTGTTGTATAGTCCGCGTCACCTTAAATAAGTTACTAACGATGTAACCTTACCACTTGTCTCCCATCACTACAAACATGGTTTTATATAGTCCACGTCATCTTAAATAAGTTATTAACATTGTAACCTTACCATTTTTCCTCCATCACCACAAACATGGTGTTATATAGCCCACGTCATCTTAAATAAGTTACTAACAATGTAACCTTATCATTTGCCCCTCATCACTACAACATGGTGTTATATAGCCCACGTCACCTTAAATAAGTTATTAACATTGTAACCTTACCATTTTTCCTCCATCACTACAAACATGGTGTTATATAGCCCACGTCATCTTAAATAAGTTACTAACAACGTAACCTTATCACTAGTCCCCCATCACTACAAACATGGTTTTATATAGTCCACGTCATCTTAAATAAGTTATTAACATTGTAACCTTACCATTTTTCCTCCACTACAAACATGGTGTTATATAGTCCACGTCATCCTAAATAAGTTACTGACAATGTAACTTTACCACTTGTCCCCCATCAATACAAGCATAGTGTTATATAGTCCACGTCATCTTAAATAAGTTACTAACAATGTAACCTTACCATTTGTCCCCCATCACTACAAGCATTGTGTTATATAGTGCACGTCACCTTAAATAAGTTACTAACAATGCAACCTTACCATTTGTTCCCCATCACTACAAACATGGTGTTATATAGTCCACGTCATCTTAAATAAGTTACTAACAATGTAACCCTACCATTTGTCCCCCATCACTACAAGCATGGTGTTATATAGTCCACGTCACCTTAAATAAGTTACTAAAAATGCAGCCTTACCATTTGTCCCCCATAACTACAAACATGGTGTTATATAGTCCGCGTCACCTTAAATAAGTTACTAACAATATAACCTTACCACTTGTCCCCCATCACTACAAGCATAGTGTTATATAGTCCATGCAATCTTAAATAAGTTATAAACAATGTAACCTTACCATTTGTCCCCCATCACTACAAACATGGCTTTATATTGCCCACGTCGCCTTAAGTAAGTTACTAGTAATGCAACCTTACCATTTGTTCCCCATCACTACAAACATGGTGTTATATAGTTCACGTCACCTTAAATAAGTTACTAACAATGTAATCGTACCATTTGTCCCCCATCACTACAAACATGGCTTTATATAGCCCACGTCACCTTAAGTAAGTTACTAACAATGCAACCTTACCATTTGTCCCCCATAACTACAAACATGGTGTTATATAGTCCGCGTCACCTTAAATAAGTTACTAACAATATAACCTTACCACTTGTCCCCCATCACTACAAGCATAGTGTTATATAGTCCATGCAATCTTAAATAAGTTATAAACAATGTAACCTTACCATTTGTCCCCCATCACTACAAACATGGCTTTATATTGCCCACGTCGCCTTAAGTAAGTTACTAGTAATGCAACCTCACCATTTGTTCCCCATCACTACAAACATGGTGTTATATAGTTCACGTCACCTTAAATAAGTTACTAACAATGTAATCGTACCATTTGTCCCCCATCACTACAAACATGGCTTTATATAGCCCACGTCACCTTAAGTAAGTTACTAACAATGCAACCTTACCATTTGTTCCCCATCACTGCAAACATGGTGTTATATAGCCCACGTCATCTTAAATAAGTTACTAACAATGTAACCTTACCATTTGTCCCCCATCACTACAAACATGGCTTTATATTGCCCACGTCACCTTAAGTAAGTTACTAACAATGCAACCTTACCATTTGTTCCCCATCACTACAAACATGGTGTTATATAGTCCACGTCACCTTAAATAAGTTACTAACAATGTAATCTTACCATTTGTCCCCCATCACTGCCAACATGGTGGTATATAGCCCACGTCATCTTAAATAAGTTACTAACAATGTAACCTTACCATTTGTCCCCCATCACTACAAACATGGATTTATATTGCCCACGTCACCTTAAGTAAGTTACTAACAATGCAACCTTACCATTTGTTCCCCATCACTGCAAACATGGTGTTATATAGCCCACGTCATCTTAAATAAGTTACTAACAATGTAACCTTACCATTTGTCCCCCATCACTACAAACATGGTGATATATAGTTCACGTCACCTTAAATAAGTTACTAACAATGTAACCTTACCATTTGTCCCCCATCACTACAAACATGGTGTTATATAGTCCACGTCACCTTAAATAAGTTACTAAAAATGCAGCCTTACCATTTGTCCCCCATCACTACAAACATGGCTTTATATTGCCCACGTCGCCTTAAGTAAGTTACTAGTAATGCAACCTTACCATTTGTTCCCCATCACTACAAACATGGTGTTATATAGTGCACGTCACCTTAAATAAGTTACTAACAATGCAACCTTACCATTTGTTCCCCATCACTACAAACATGGTGTTATATAGTCCACGTCATCTTAAATAAGTTACTAACAATGTAACCCTACCATTTGTCCCCCATCACTACAAGCATGGTGTTATATAGTCCACGTCACCTTAAATAAGTTACTAAAAATGCAGCCTTACCATTTGTCCCCCATAACTACAAACATGGTGTTATATAGTCCGCGTCACCTTAAATAAGTTACTAACAATATAACCTTACCACTTGTCCCCCATCACTACAAGCATAGTGTTATATAGTCCATGCAATCTTAAATAAGTTATAAACAATGTAACCTTACCATTTGTCCCCCATCACTACAAACATGGATTTATATTGCCCACGTCACCTTAAGTAAGTTACTAACAATGCAACCTTACCATTTGTTCCCCATCACTACAAACATGGTGTTATATAGTTCACGTCACCTTAAATAAGTTACTAACAATGTAATCGTACCATTTGTCCCCCATCACTACAAACATGGCTTTATATAGCCCACGTCACCTTAAGTAAGTTACTAACAATGCAACCTTACCATTTGTTCCCCATCACTACAAACATGGTGTTATATAGTCCACGTCACCTTAAATAAGTTACTAACAATGTAATCTTACCATTTGTCCCCCATCACTGCCAACATGGTGGTATATAGCCCACGTCATCTTAAATAAGTTACTAACAATGTAACCTTACCATTTGTCCCCCATCACTACAAACATGGATTTATATTGCCCACGTCACCTTAAGTAAGTTACTAACAATGCAACCTTACCATTTGTTCCCCATCACTGCAAACATGGTGTTATATAGCCCACGTCATCTTAAATAAGTTACTAACAATGTAACCTTACCATTTGTCCCCCATCACTACAAACATGGTGATATATAGTTCACGTCACCTTAAATAAGTTACTAACAATGTAACCTTACCATTTGTCCCCCATCACTACAAACATGGTGTTATATAGCCCACGTCATCTTAAATAAGTTACTAACAATGTAACCTTACCATTTGTCCCCCATCACTACAAACATGGCTTTATATTGCCCACGTCACCTTAAGTAAGTTACTAACAATGCAACCTTACCATTTGTTCCCCATCACTACAAACATGGTGTTATATAGTCCACGTCACCTTAAATAAGTTACTAACAATGTAATCTTACCATTTGTCCCCCATCACTACAAACATGGCTTTATATTGCCCACGTCACCTTAAGTAAGTTACTAACAATGCAACCTTACCATTTGTCCCCCATCACTACTAACATGGTGTTCTATAGTCCACGTTACCTTAAATAAGTTACTAACAATGTAACCATACCATTTCTTCCCCATCACTACAAACATGGTGTTATATAGTTTACGTCATCTTAAATAAGTTACTAAGAATGCAACCTTACCATTTGTCCCCCATCACTACAAACATGGAGTTATATAGTCTACGTCATCTAAAATAAGTTACTAACCATGTAACCCTACCATTTGTCCCCCATCACTACAAACATGGTGTTATATAGTCTACGTCATCTAAAATAAGTTACTAACAATGTAACCTTACCATTGGTCCCCCATCACTACAAACATGGTGTTATATAGTCCGTGTCTCATTAAATAAGTTACTAAAAATGCAACCTTACCATTTGTCCCCCATCGCTACAAACATGGTGTTATATAGTCCGCGTCACCTTAAATAAGTTACTAACAATGTAACCTTACCATTTGACCCCCATCACTACAAACATGGTGTTATATAGTCCGTGTCTCCTTAAATAAGTTACTAAAAATGCAACCTTACCATTTGTCCCCCATCACTACAAACATGGTGTTATATAGTCCGCGTCACCTTAAATAAGTTACTAACAATGTAACCTTACCATTTGGCCCCCATCACTATTAACATGGTGTTATATAGTCCACGTCACCTTAAATAAGTTACTAACAATGTAACCTTACCATTTGTCCCCCATCACTACAAACATGGTGTTATATAGTCCGCGTCACCTTAAATAAGTTACTAACAATGTAACCTTACCATTTGTCCCCCATCACTACAAACATGGTGTTATATAGTCCGCGTCACCTTAAATAAGTTACTAACAATGTAACCTTACCATTTGACCCCCATCACTACAAGCACAGTGTTATATAGTGCAATATCTTACTGTTTGATTGAAGCAGGGTTGTATTCACTGAAACTGGCCCTTATAACGTCTGTTTTCGTGTTAGAAGTAAATTTTTAGTTTTGCCTTATTAAACGACATTTAAATGCTTTGCAGTCAGTCAACTCAATTGTACCCATCTGTTTGTTGTTGTTGTTGTTGTTTGAGTCTTCAGTCGTTTGACTGGTTTGATGCCGCTCTCCATGACTCCCTGTCCTGAGCTAATCGTTTCATCTCTACATAGCTACCACACCCTACGTTCGAGGCAATGTGTTTAACATATTTTGACCTTGGTCTACCCCTACAGTTATTGTCCTTCCTTCCATAACTAAGCTTGCTATTCCTGGGTGTCTTAGTATGTGTCCTACCAACCTATTTCTTCTCTTCATTTGCAGTCGCTAGAAACATCTCTCCTCTCCCACTAGTATTAACACCTCTTCGTTTGTAACCCTATCTACCCATCTGATCTTCATCATTCTCCTGTAACACCACATTTCAAACGCTTCAATTCTCCTCCTTTCTGCTGCACCAATCGTCCAAGCTTCACTTCCATAGAGCGTAACGCTCCAGACAAAGGCCTTCAAAAATGACTTCCTAATACCTAAATCTATATTCGATCTCAACAGACTCCTTTTCTGTAGAAATGTTTTCCTTGCCTGAGCTAACCTACTTTTTATATCCTCTGTGCTTCGCCCATCACTAGTTATTTTGCTTCGTGAGTAACAGAAGTCTCCTACTTCCTTTAGTTTTCACCTGCCAATTTGATGTCTATAGAGGATGGTTGTAATGGTTGTAAAGCAAATTATATCGGACAAACCGGCAGAAGGGAGGACTCATGATAGAGGGAACACAGATATGTGGTAAAATATGTGGCACACTCGGCCGAATGCGAATATAGGAACGATGCGGGGCGCAAATTCACCAATATAGAAACAGACTTTAAACGCAAGACATCATGAAACGGAGTGTCGTGGATCAAGAGGGAAGTTAATTATCTAAATTCTCTCAAGGATGTGTTCATCTTAGAGCGCGAAGACAAGTTAACTTTGCGGGTAAGTAGTTGTGCACTTAACAGCATCTGGTCTGCTCGAGTAAAAACATTAATATTGAACATGGCCCTTTCTCAAGCAACACACCATCTTCATGGGGTCTCAACGAGTGCGAACACGGGACACCAGCTGAGTCCGTCATTGCTTACAGTTACTTGTGCCCGGGTGAATACGATAGCACACATCCTCTATTACCTTTTTGTGAAAGTAAACTCTTGAGATCCATGTGTGCATGTGTATGTGTGTATGTAAGCCACTCCCCATCAATTAAAGACGACAATACCGAATTGAACCAGTGCCATGTTTCATATCTCCACCATCTTAAGGAAGTCAAAATAACATCCACCAAAATGGTCAAAACTTACAACTAATTATGAGATCTCTTCCAAATTTTGGGGAAAATAGTTTATGAGTTTATTTGGGAAGAGTCTTGCGCCCAAACTACAAGATTATCAACAAAACAATTTCAAGATGGTGGCCGTTTGAATCAAGCAAGCATTATAATCCATAACTCATGATTCAATGATTCAATGCCCTCAGTATTTGGTATTTTTGGCGTTTAATATAAGATTCCACTGTTACCAACTTTATAGCTTTATTGGCCTGAATATTACGCGCAGCCACCAGTTTTAAATTATCTACTGTAGAAATTAATGTTTGTGTGTCTGTTTGTCTTTTACGCATTCATACAGTATATCATTCATCCGATTCTGATGAGAGTTTGGTGAGCTGTTGTGCATACTCCCGCCAAGGTTTTTGAATTAGCAAATACATTTTACAATGGATGGCGCATGAGTTGACGGACTGATGAGCTACAACTGACAGTTGGTTTGGGCAATACTGAAAGAATAACTTCAAAATTTACACTATGTACAGCCATCCTTGTTCTCCTGAAACAAAATTGGTCTTCACTCAATTCGGCTTCTGTCTTTCCATCCTCTTTGTTTACATTTACAAATACATGTGGTTGATAGTGACTGAGTAAATCTATCTTGTCATTTTGTCATCAATATGTGAAGATCCAGTTCTAGATGTTTAGAAAGATCCCACCTGCTATTTCATATCAACTTTCAGATCCGTTCTTTGCAAATGCAGGTTGTTGTTTGAGTCTTCAGTCTTTCGACCGGTTTGATGCAGCCCTCCATGCTTCCCTGTCGTGAGATAATCGTTTCTCTACATAGCTATAAAGCATCCAGCGTTTAGAAAAGACTGTGGAGCCTTATGGCGACAGTGTTGCTAACTCTATGCAGATGTAGCTCTGCCGTCATACGTTATGTTCACCCGCATCGAGTACCGCGCATTCATAAGTTAGCGAGACAACCATAACCCCAGCAGCTACCTGAAATAGAACACGCCGAGGAAGGAGCAGTTTTGCAGGTGTTAACGGATTGGACAAGTATTAAGGATAATTTACGCGAAGAGAACCGATAACGACATTCATTTGTTCGTTGTGATATGACGCATTACTGAATGGCAGATGTCGAGAGCACAACCCATCCTTCCATCTCGGATGTATGCTGACGATGTTAACAATTTTTACGTCAGCAATACTGTTGATCATCACCTCTTTAGTTATTAGTTTGGCTGTAATTTAGTTTCTTTCAATGTTATTCTTGCTGTTATGTTTAGATTATTATGTGTAATATTGTAGGCTAGTGAGTTAGCCGTGCGGTTAGGAGCACGCAGCTGTAAGCTTGATTCGGTAGATAGTGGGTTCAAACCCAACTGTCGGCAGCCTTGATTCGATCGAACAGAAAATACACAACAATAATACCAATGACAGATAGTGCTCCACAACTTTTGTTGTCGGCGGAATTGAGCACGTGATACACTCCGGGCGAGCATGCAGCACAGGACGAGGCTCTTCTTTCCAGCGTGCTAACCCCGAAAAATGTTTAAATTACTAAGACGTAATATAAACGATACTTGTATGCAATAACAAAGGTAATCAATTGGCAGATAATTGTAGGAAGCTATTATGACGAAACATATATATATGTTCCGAGTTCCTTCATGATAAAAGGTGAGGTAACAAAACCAGTGTAGAGGCGGGGGGGGGGGTCCGTTTAAAGTAAAAGCCCATAAGACCCACAGTCTTTTCTAAGCGCTGGATGCTCTATACCACACCCTACATCCGAGGCAATCTGTTTAACATATTCTAACCTTTGGTCTACCCCTACTGTTCTCAACCTCGACCCTTCCTTCTATAACAAAGTTTGCTATTCCTGTGTGTCTAAGAGTGTGTCCCACCAACCTATCTCTTCTCTTCATTAACAGTTGCCAGAAACATCTCTCCTCTCCCACTCGTCTTAATACCTCTTCATTCGTAACCCTATCTACACATCTGATCATCTTTCTCCTGTAACACCACAATTCAAAAACTTCAATTCTCTTCTCTGCTCTTTTGATGCACCAATAGTCCAAGTTTCACTTCCATAGAGCGCCACGCTACAGACAAAGGCTTCAAAAATGACTTCCTAATACCTAAATCTATAATCGATGTCAACAGATTCCTTTTCTGTAGAAGGGAAATACAGGGTATTGTGCCCAACATAGTACTCCAGTTTTAGCACAGATTGGCAACCCTGCGTAAATCACGGCCAAAAGCACCACATGTTATCGTCCAAGGCCCGACCACAAGGTTGAGTGACGTCACGCGTCTGACGTCACGCATATCTGTCTACTATCTCCGGCTGAGCGCGCTGTCTCGGACCACGTGGTCAGCTCTGGTTTTCGGCTACTGGTCACATTGAGAGGCACAGACACATGCGTTTTGAGCGCGGACTGGACGGTACTCCGTTGTGCGGCAAGAGTGATTTTTACATTAGATTATGATCGTGGACGGCCGTGTGTGCTATACCACCACAGGTCTAAGTGTTGCTGTGTATCGGGTGTGATTTTATCGGAGTCCTGAGAGACCATATAATTACGAATCACCGCTGTTATGCCGGGCGCGATTGCTATATCAGACGGCCGAGTCCAGCGTGTATGATCCCGGTCGTGCAGGCCCTTGCTTGGCTTGATAACGAGAGAACTAGCACTTTGCGACTAGCTTTGGACGTGAGTTACAATACGGAATAGTTTGTGCAGTAAACATTCGAGAATAGACGAGGTTCTTATCATCGATGGAGGACTTGTAGATGCAACTGAACAGCTGTGAATGCTATTGAATTACTGCTTACGTAAAGCCGGTGGCAATTTGCTGAGAGGAAGAATTGTGTCTACATTGTTCGAGGCGCAGGAACTTATAATTTCCAGAATGGAACTAGGACATTTTATAACCTGTGCTGTTGAAGTGTCAATGAAGAATTTTGAAATGGAACTAGTCAGTGAAAATATGTGCCACTAAGCTTATACGTGAGGGGACTGGACGGAGTGACATTTACATCAAGATGAGGCCATGATGTTGCCATGACATAACCACACCGTGGGAGTCGGAGGACGCAGCCACCATGAAACGTGAAGGTCTCAGTTTCGATTCCTGGAGGAGGCGAGGAAGAAGATGGTGGAAGATGCAATCCTGCCGGTTCTGGAATGGGAAGGAGATGGTCCTAAATGAAGATTGGTTCCAGAGGTTCTGCATTCTATGAGCATGCTAGGCTTGTACCATATGTTCTTATTTCGGCCAGTTGGTGAGCTAAAACATTACTTCAATTTGTAGTTGTGAGTAGTTTGTACTACTCAGTAGTACTAGATGCCATGGAGTTGAACTAATTATTATTTATTTGTTGATCAATCGTTTTATTATTATTATTAATATTAATGGCCACATTTTTTTCCTTCGTCTATTAAGTAATTATATGAGGAAGTGATTCACATTGTAGGGTTGTCACACGTGGCAAGGAACTATCCACCATGCTTGGCACCATGATCCAGTTAATATTTTCTTTTGGGATTTTTTGTAAATCCGTCACTACTTCGAATGATAAGATTTTTTCTACGATGATAAGATTGGAAATACGACGTGGATACTCAACTGAATCCATGATGGAATAAATGAAGGCGGTAGACTAGCTGTCGAGATCTAGGGTGGAGTTCATGTTTTGAAAACTTTTTTTCTTCGATTTTGACTTCAGCGTTTGGTGAATCTAATTATGTGAACTCTGAAGGTTTATAACTTTAAATATTTCCATTTTGTTTCTTCGTCCACATTCATTGATATAGCGAATTTAATTATTAAAAGCATGCTCGTCATTATGCTTCGACACCTACCCATTTGACATTGCTACAGGTCATGCCTGCATTAGATAATTTATGCACACTAGTTATGTGATGAAATGAAAGGTCATGATAATTAAAAGATAATAATGAGTTTATCTACAAAAAAATTGATTGGGTGTAGTTGTTTACAAAAAAAAGGGGAGAATTGAATGGAATGTAATGTAATAAAATAAATTTAGGATGATAGTTCACATATTCTGTGAACGTCTTATGGCAAATTTGCTGAGAATTAATCATGAAGAATCCCTTTGTGAATAAAAAAATAATAATGTAATAATAATTAGTAGTGTAATATCTTTCTAAATAAGCATGACTATGCAAAATGGGGCGTGGTGGCTCAGCGGTCTAGCTGTATGCCTCTCACCAAGGCGGTCCGGGTTCGATTCCCGGTCAATGCATGTGAGATTTTCGAAGTGAAATGCCATGTCCTGTGGTTCGGATTCCACGTTAAAAGGAGGTCCCGTGGCTCATAATCACAAGATTCACGGTCACGTAAAACTACAATCTTCCTTCTTCTTCCTATGCAAAATGCAGTCAGATGGTGGTGAATTAAGTATTCACAGGAGTAGGCAGGCGATAATCTTATCACTATGCAATTGATGGAGTGAAATACATTGCAAGTATACCATCGAATTGGGAAAGATGGGAACGTTTAGTTGTGATATAATGATCAGCTATGACTTTGACCTTTGCATAAATGTAGGATAATGGGTGCACGTTTGCTTGAAATATTTTGAGTAATGAGACTCTGAAATAACGTTGTACGATAAATATAAATACTGATTGAAACTTTAATTGTTTGGTCACGTAGGACCTATATTGTTGCAGCAATTATTTTTAATTAATAATTAATTAATAATTAGTTAGAACGGAGATCAATACTATTATTTTTTAGGCCAGCTATTTATTTAACTTCCTTTCATTATAAACTCAAGTGAGTGACAATATAACTAATCTAGGACACTACCTGATGGACATTTAGCGTGATTAGTTCATGTTGATAGTCAAATGTGACTGAATCTTTTTCTTATATTTTATTTTATTTTCTTCGAATATCTCCTAATTTTATTTGTGTCTTAAGGATAGGACCAAGGAGATTCGTTGACCCTTTAAAACTTAATTATGTTTATTTGGACTCTAAATATTTGTCTTTTTCTTCGGTCCACGTCAAGCTTTCATTTAGATCGAATCTCCGAGGCAAGATAGGCTTTTTTGGGGTTTCCTATATTTGTATTGGTCAATGAGTTGCCAATAAATGGATGCCTATTTTTATCTTTTTAATTGTGCTTATCTTCTGTTTTCTGTTGTGCTATTGCTTTGATTTAGGTTTGGGAGTGGGTTGATTTAACCTGTTACACCTACATCCTGTTAACTACCCCTGAGACTACTTGAGTTCTCGTACCTCCGGCGTATTTTTTTTTTTGATATTCGAACCCAGACCTCAATCATTTTTTTAAAATTCTTTATCTGATATATGTCTTGTGTTATCGGCATGAATTGCGATGTTTTCGCCGGGTCATCCGATTCGATGCCGGTTAACCGGGACAGTATACTCAAATATTTTTAATTTGACGGCTAACCTGTTTCTTTCGGGCATGCCTTCAATTCAAGAAACATCCTCAAATAGTTGTATATTTTGTGAAATGAGTATGGAAATGAATTAATGACACTAAGCCAATCATCACTGCTGTTGGAGCCTTCCTTGCCCACCTGTGTTCCCTGACCTCCCGCCAGAGCGGGCAGTTGGTTGCTCTAACCTAGTTAGCTACTAATCTCTGATTAATGGCTGCATAATGTATCGAGCGCTGCTAAACACTGATTAACTTATGTCCCGCTAATCATCTGGCCATAAGGGACTCGTCCAATCACATCGTTATCACAGCGTGATTGAATATTCTGCCAGAAATACATAGTTTATTCATAGAGAAGGTGTTCCACTGAAGACAGTTCCAGGACGGCCAACTGCTAATAAAACTGTAAGTGGTAGTAATACCATAAAAGAAACTCCGTAGCCCTGAAAGGGCCGCTGCCCATCACTACTGGTGACGCGTGGTCAGCTCTTCGAGTTCCCTCATCTGTTAATCTTAATTTTCTTGACCGAACTTGTTAACAGTCGCCAGAAGAATCTCTTCTTACCCCACTTGTCTTGATACCTATTCATTTCTTACTCTCTCTACCCATCTGATCTTCATCATTATCCACATTTCAGACGCGTTTATTCTCTCCTCTTCTGCTGCTTTCAAAAATGAATTTCTAATACCAAATGTCTTTTCTGTAGAGATGCTTTCCTTGCCTGAGCCAACCACCTGTCTGCTTTCATTATGTGATTTTCGTTTCAATGAAAAAATCCGGTTTAATGATAGACATGCAGCGACGGTGCTGGTTTAGTTATGGAAGGAAGCGTAGAGGACAAGAACTGTAGGGGTAGTACTTAACGAATGAACATTCCAGTATAGAAATACCAAAGATGCGCATTAGCAGGCTATATTATGTTTTGCTACACAATAACGGGGAGCACCAATGAAATAAATATTTATATAACGCCCTAATGTTATTTCTCACTAATCTGATGTGAAGCTCAAAGTCGGGTTTAAATGAGCTTTACTTCTGACTAAAACTTGATCTGCCTTTTAAGGTCGGGTTTAAAAGAACTTTATTTCTGACTAAAACTCCCCTTAAAGTCAGCTTTGAGCTGACTAAAACTTGACCTTCCCGTAAAGTCGAGTTTTAGTTGACCTTTAGGTCTGACTGAAAATCGACCTCCCTTTAAAGTCGAGTTTAAGCTGAGCTTTACTTCTGACTAAGACTCGATCTCTCCTTAAAGTCGGGTTTAAGCTGAGCTATAGCTCTGACCAAATTTGACCTTCCATTAAAGACGAGTTTTAGTTGATCTTTAGGTCTGACTAAAGCTCGACTCCCCTTTAAAGTCAAGTTTAAGCTGAGCTTTACTTCTGACTAAAACTCGATCTCCCCTTAAAATCGAGTTTTATCGGAGCTTTAGTCGTGACTAAGACTCGACCTCTCATTATACTCGGGTTTAAGCTTAGCTTTATGTCTGACTAAAACTTGACCTCCTTTCAAAGTAGGGCTTAAGCTCAGTCTGTATCTTAAGTCGAGATTTAATTTTGATTAAAACTTAACCTCCCCTTAAAGTTGAGTTTAAGCTGAGCTTATATCTGAATAATATTCAACCTCCCTTTAAAGTCAGGCTTTTGCTGAGGTTTAGTTTTGACTAAAACTCAACCTCCGCATTAAATCTGGTTTAAACTGAGCTTTTTTCCTTACTAAAACTTGACCACCCCTTGAAGTTAAGATTAAGCTCAACTTTAGTTCTTGCTGAAGCTCAACCTCCACTTAATGTTGGCCTTAAGCCCTATATGTAACTCGAACTGGGCTTTAGCTAAAGTGGGCCTTAGGGGGATATAAACTGTTATCAGTAATTTCTCTCCAACATTAACTACAGAGGCGCTGGTAATTGGAATCATTCTTTCTCTATTGGTCCCTGGAATGACGCAAAGCATCTCGGGAACGCTGTGATAAGCTCTCTTTTGCCTCCCAGCTCTTTCATGATATAAGTGCTAAGAATAAATTCTTTTCAAAGAGAGTATTCGCTCTCTGTCTTCGTTGGAGATCGTAATTAAAATAATTTCATCCATCGATTATGACTGAATTAAACTGAAGTCTTGCTCTCTATTGTGAGGCGAAGCATTAAGTATCTTAGTCAGGGGCGGCTCCAGAGAGGGCCAGAAGTGGGGTGGGGCAAACAAGTATGAGTTGTGTACCATCCAAGGACGATTTTATACACCGCAGAAAGAAATGACAGTTCTAGTTCTTCAGGTTGGACACTTAATGTTAAAAACCTGATTTGGGAACAAAGACTTTAGGATAACAAAAAAAAAAAAAAAAAAAAGGGGAATAGCAAACTTACATGAAACACTACACTACAGTCATCCGACCGGAAGTCTGTATGCCATAGAGTGTCTGTCAATACTACTACTACTACTACTACTAATAATAATAATAATAATAAAAACAATAATAATAATAATATCGCATGGCCTCGGTGCTGGGTGCAAGTTTTGTTAATTGACACCCAGAGGGCAGCTTGCATGTCGAATTTTGTTGTTCATTGAAGCACTATGAAAGTCAAGGAGGTTAGATATATAAGCTCCTAGACACTATAGCGCTTTCTAGTAGAGAAATGAGGAACTTTGTGTTGACGAAAAATCCCGAGATTAATTTTTCCATTATGAACACGGCCTACTAAATTCAAATGGGTTCTTTGACATGCCAGCATCATATGACATGCGTGTCGTAATTTTTGCCGCCTTTCAAAAATCACTTACCACGGCCAGGATCGAACCTGTAAGCTTGGGGGTTAGTAATCAGACACGATAACCACTCACCCACCGTCGCATGCTGTCAATGAACAAAAGAGGCTTAATTGATAAATTCTAGGTGAAGGAGAGAAGAATTCTCAGGAAAATCTTAGGACCAGTTCTAGAAGATGGAGAATATCGGAGACAACACAACTCAGAGTTCTACGTACAAATAGAGAGGCTTTCTGACTGTGTCAGGAAAAGAAGGATGATGATCATAATAATTGTTGTTTTAAGGGGCCTAACATCTAGGTCTAGATGAGATGAAAATGAAAACTGTAACTAATACTAACTACAAACTCACATACTACAGTAGAAGAAGAAATGGTAAGCAAATAAAGGAAAGGAAGAAAAGAAATTCCCTCAACCCTCATAAAATGGGGATTGAGGGACTTGGAAGGAGGGAGAGCCATGAAAGGCAAATAGGAAAGGGAAAGAGGAGAGGGCCCACCCCAAGGTCAGAGGGAAAAGGGGACAAAACAGATCCAACTCAGGAATCCCTCGGGGTCACCAACTCCCGAAGTCACCAGCCGTGAGCCCTTTAGCGTGTAGCACTATCCAGGGTGCACCAGAAGTGGTGGGGCTACTTACACCCTGCCTCCTTGAGGGCCTTGAGCAGAAGGCAGGAGAGAACATGAAAAGAAAAAGAAGGCTGACCCCTCGCAGAAGGAGGATATCAGGAAAGATGAGACAAGGGCCAATTTAGGCAGGAAAGGAAGAGACTTCCTACGCCTCGGATACTCTAATACCGTTGGGGTCAGAAGAGAACAAGAGTTGACCAAGAGAGGTCGACAGCAAAGAAGACGGAGAGGAGTCCGTCTGTTCACCTTCTGGCGAAACAAGAAGGTCCGTACCACTGAGAAGGATACCAAAGAACTGGTTCTAACAAACCTACAAGACAGACAAACTGTGAGGCATATTCTCAAGGACGTCCGTGGTTTTCAGGATAAACCTCTACGGAAAGACACCCCCTGGTCGGAGGAAAGGAAGGAAATACACCGGGAAAAGATGAGAACCCAGCAGTTGAAAAAATGTGGTCCCCAGAAGGCTCATCCCAAAGAAGAAGAAGAGGAAACTTTGCATGAATCATCCACTTCTGAATATTTTAACCCAACGCCTCTACGCTGGGTACTCCGTTAAAGATAACGGGCGATAAGACCATTCTGATAAAACCATACCAGCGAACCGGCCAGATATCGCTCTTGTGGACAAAGTGCGGAAGACTTACAACAATTACATATCACCATAGAAGACATTCACGACCGCAGCATTTTTAGAGAAAAAATCAGAAACCAGAAATTTGAATTTAGATCACAACCCAAAAGAAATAGGCGTAAATGGGCAGATGAAAAGAAAGAGGCACACAGTGAACGGTTGAAAGGTTTTTGGGAAGATATATATAACGTGTTCTGCCCTTAGGCAGATCTTCAGACAGCAGCTCTCCATGCAGTCCTGTCTTCAGCCTGTCTCTTTATTTGGTGGTAACTTCCTGCTATCTTGACACTGTCCACCAGCTGGTACCTTCTCCGTCCTCTTGCTCTCTTTCCGTTTACTGATCCTTCAAGAGCATCCCTCAGCAAACACTTTCTTCGCAGCCAGTGCCCAAGCCAGTTCCTCTTCCTTGTATGGATGGTTTGTAACAGCCTCCTATTTTCTCCAACTCGCTCCAATACCCTTTCCACCCAGGATATCCTTTCCATCCTTCTCCATAAGCACATTTCAAACGCTTCTAGTCTTGTTTCATCATCCTTCCTTAGCGTCCAGGTCTCGTCTCCAAATAGTACCATACTCCAAACAAATCATTTTGACAGCTTCCTCCTAACCTCAAGTCCAAGCGTCCACACAATACTCTCTTCTTTCTGTTGAAGGCTTCTTTAGCAACGGCAATGCGAGTTGTTACCTCTTTACTGCTTCTCATAACATCCATTAGTATGCTTTCTAGATATTTAAAAACTGATCGTCCTGGCCTATCCTGATGTTTATTGGGAAGACAAAAATAAGTGACGAGCCACCACCACATGCTAAATTTTTGTGTTTTTAACCCTCTCCTTAAAGAAGAATATACGCAAATAATAATAATAATAATAATAATAATAATAATAATAATAATAATATTTTGAGAATATCACAACAAAATTATAAATCGGTGATGGTTTAAGATCAAAGCAGTTGAGATTATATTTGTATTCTCATTTTTTTCTGCGTATGGCTTTTAGTGCCGGGAGTGTCCGAGGATATGTTCGGCTCGCCAGGTTTGCAGCTGCTGCGAGACGGACACCCAATGGGTGAGCTACAAGTACCGTTGGGGAGGAAATTTGGAATGTTAGGACGAGGAGTTGGAAGGTAGCGGCTGTGGCCTATAGTTAGGAACCAACCCCGGCATTTGCCTGGAAGGAAGATGGGAAACCACAGAAGACCATCTTCAAGGTTGCCGGCGGGGGGATTCGAACCTCCTCGCCTCCCGGATGTGAGCGACTGCCAGCAGTCATGCCGTAACGACCACGGCTAACTCACCCGGTTGTATTCTCATGATGGTAGAAAACCAAAGCAGTTACAGTTGGTGCATATTTGAAAGATATCACCAGAAGAGCGTATTGTGACAAAGGTTAAGAGCAAAGCAATTAATCTAGGAACAAATTTGAAATGTTTCAAGACCAAAGCAGTTACGAAGATAATCACTCATTACGCAGCGTGAGCGCAGTTACCTTCATCTCCTCCCTGTTAAAACGAGACCGTTTGAGTATAAGCATCACACACGATATTGTGCTGTGTAACGAGATACACAGAATGTCGGAAATTACATTCAGATTATTTTCTTTAGCGTCAGCTGTTGTAAGGGACCGTAAATTAGAAGGCAGAATCACTTTCGGGTCTACAACATACAACAGGCGTGACTAGACTTCGGAAGTTATTGTATTAGCAAAGCGTGCTCTTGAGAATGGAATTTTGCTTTTACATTAATAATCACAAGACCTCCTCTAAGGTAGATTTCATGATAAAGGTAACTACTGTAATGGGTACCATATTGCGAATTCCGGAAAATGTCGACATATCTTCGCGTTTCACATCCCCCAGACCCCAAAACAACCGTCAGTTCAATTGTTTATATGTAACTAGCAACCCGACCCGGCTTCGCCCGGGAAAAGTTATGAATGCAATACGTGATAAGCGTTTTGTTTTTTCAATATCAATGAACAACGACCAATATCCGTTTTACGTCTCGGCATGATGGGTTAAAATCACTGACTGGACTATTAATTATATTATTATGGAGATGCATGTGCAACAAATTCTTGTCAGACGTAATTTAAGAATAGCGAGGTGCATGAAACACAAAAATCCTCTTTACGTCCAATCTTCATTTGACTGTGAATTTTGCGGAACAAAAAGTTCACAGGCGAATTGAAGAAAAACCGAGTTGTACTTCCAGGGAAACTCCAAACACAACCACTCTTCTCTAAAGTTTTTAACTCAACAGGACTCGACAGTTTGCTGCTGGCTTTATCTGGGGCAATAGGTTCGCCCAGTAGCTAGACTTTAACAGGGATGATAGTCTCGTAAACTGTCGCCTCAGTAGTTGAATGGACATGTCTGGAAGAAATTTAAACGTAAAAACACTTATTGAGGGCGATGTATTGAAGATAAACATATGCTCTCGCGGGATTTCTTGTAGAACATTTCATGTTGAACAATTCTTACACTCATAGTATTTAGATGTTTTTAACGGTTTGCCCAGCGTAAGCTTACAAAGCGCTCGGACGCCAGGTTTTTTTCGACTTTTCCACTGAAATCCTTACTGCTCAGCTTCCTTTGATCATAAATAAATTATTTTCTACAGAAATCACCCTCGAGATATCCTTTACAGAATGGTGAAAACCGCATCAAAATCCATCCAGTGGTTCTCGAGTTTACCCGTAACATCCAAGAATCGGGGACTTCGTTTCATACTAAGCAGAGATGTATATGGTATATTGGCTCTCACGGCCAGTGAATTAAAACTCAGCAATTCTTCTAGGTTTGTGCCGTGTCTTGTGTGGGGTTTCACCTAGGACACCAAGCTGACTCATCAGCGAGCTCTTAGCGTCCCCGCCCAGACTCCCACAGGAGTAGTGAACTGTGCCCTACCTCCTTCTTTATGAAGAGTACCTGCGCCTGTTTACTGCGAGAAATAAAAGCTCAAAGAGAGGTAGCGCGCAGTTCGCTACTCCTGGGGGGTCTGGGCGGGAACACCAAGAGCCCGCTGATGAGCCAGCTTGGTGTCCTAGGTGAAACCCCACACAAGACACGGCACAAACCTAGAAAAATTGCGGAGTTATAATTTATATATATCACCACAAGAGTGTATCACTTTCAAATGTATACACAAATAAACCTTAACCATTACAAATCTAGCACGAGTTCGTTAAAGGGCAAAATCGCACCTAGGGGGTTGAAATGGAGACTCATTTTCAAAAAGGGAAATATCGTTCTAAGTTTGGTTGTTTGGTTGGTTAGTTCCATAGTTTAGGGGCTGCGACAACGCGGTCATATAGCCCCGTGTACTTTGGGTATGTGTAGAATTTGTCTGATAACCGGTGTTAATTGTGATGGCTGTATTAGTGTGTGTTATCTGTGATTCAGGTAGAAGGACTGCAGACGATTAATTTTTTCAAGTAGTTCCTACTTTTGCTACCAAATGCTACCGTCCAGGACACCTAGCTGCGGACGCGGCTACTAAATGCCATCGCAGTCAGCACCCGGTGGCGAACGTTGGAACTAATAGAGCGTTATCAAACTAACCTACAAATTTTAGCTTCCACAAGTGTAATTAGTGGAAGGTTCTTTTTCGTGCCATAAATCTATGACATGGGACCGCCGGCTTTACTTCTCCTCCGAAGGAAGGCATACTGAAGGATTTTGACGCTCTTAAAAAAGCGACGATTTCGGCCAGGGTTGAACCCGCGATCTTGGGCACAGTAGCTCAGTAAGCTACCAACTACACCACCGAAGCTGCTACCAATCACGTTAAAAGTTGTACACAAAACATAATCATTACAAATATCGCACATGTTCGTCAAAGAGCAAAAATGGGGATCCTTTTTCAAAAAACTGAAATATCGTTCTAACATTCTTAGTACAGCATGACAGAATCCGTAAACGTATCTCAGTAAAGATTCTGATAGCACCAACCATTGACCAAAGGGGTGGGAAAAGGAGTTTAGCGAGAAGCAAATCATACGGCCCTTATTACATACAATATCAAAACCATTTGAAATTACCTTACACCTTGGCGCCAAGAGCAAAATATTTTCGGAATTATAAGAAGATATGCCGGGATGGTTCCTAACTTAAGGCCAAGTCCGTTTCCTATCCAAATCTTACCTCAATTAGGCTACAAATACACACACTAGAATAAACATCACAGTGACACAGGTTATTAGAAAAATTCAACACACACCATAGCACAGTGTCATTATCTATGTGCGTCCCCTTAAACAAGGCAAGCTAAGCAGCAGACCACGGTCGTGCGTACCCGGTTCAGCCGGTAGTGGCGCGCACTTTCACACTTACACCAATCATGTTCAATAATGTGTGTTTACAGTGCTCATAGGCGATGCTGAAAATGTCCTCCTTCTCTTGTAACACACACCTGACATCTTCTGATGAAAGAATGTCTGTCACTCTTCTATTATTAACGGAGCCTGTTTCCTTGAATCGTTTAGCGAGCCTCCCAATTGTACTGGCATTAGGCACAGATCTTCTTGGAAACTTGATTCGAAATTTTCGTCTCGTTTCAGAACAAGATTTTCTGCTTTTTATATACGAATTATGGATATACACACGTTCGCGCATTGTGAATTGGTGTCTAGGCATGACCAACAATCACAGTAATCACAATACTCACTAAACGTGCAACACTAACGTCTAGGCTTTGCAGATAAACGTCCATATGCATGACAAAACACGTGTGAACTAACGATATGAGTCGGCGAGCGTGCCTACCACCGGCTGAACCGGGTACGAACACCCGCGATCTGCGCCAGTCACAGCCGGCTTAGCTTGCCGTGTTTATCGGGGCGCACATAGATAAAGACCTTGTACTAGGGGCTACATGCCCATGATGTCGCAAAGCCCCTACGGAATCAACAACAACAACAACGTCACAACAACTGAATCCAATTCCAACCGTTTAATATTTGGCGTTCAGGTAATTACTTTTATCCCTCTCTCATTTTCACTCGTTCCCATTTATCTACCGACAACGTAGCTACGATCACTAAGGCCACACTGTCCTCCAAATGGTTCTCCGTTGTTTTCAATTTTGAAGTCCAGGCAAATACCGGGACGGCTTCCTTTCTTCGCCCAGTTTCATTCATCTTCACTCATTAACTCCTGTCATGAGTTTGGCGTCAGGAAGGGCACCCAGAAGTAAAAACCACTCATCACTTTGATATTATTCAACTCATACCCCAGCCCGCCGAAACGAATAACGACCAGACAGCTTGTACTGTCCATGTTATCACAGCCTCAGCCAAAACTTAACCTTTAAATCAATAGCGAGGACTCTCCCATAATGGGTTGTGTGCGCCCCATGTGTATAGACTACCCGGCCGGCCCTAGTGCTATGCGGGCTGTACGTGATACAGTTCTGGCAGGGGCTATCTTCGTGTTTATTTGTTTAAAAGCACTTTATAAACACATAAATATATTTCCGTTGTCTTTTCAAGGAATGCAAGATTTTTCCTGTACTGTTGAGACGATTTGGGAGATTTTGGTACAAACCACACCTTCTAACTCCCTCTGGTTTAGGAGCTTGAGCTTTGTGTAGCATAAACCTTAGCGTATTATATAATAAGATTGCCCTTGTCATTGAGATCCCATTATTGGTTATCACTTCTCCCATTTCTTATAAATGTCCATTACTTTTCTACCGTGTAAATATTTTCTGTTAAGCGATATTTTTAGGATAAGCAAACCACCCTTTGCAATTGGATACAATCATGTAGACCGACTGAAAAACATTTAATTTCGATTACTAAGGCAACTCTGAACAAGTAGTTCCGTGAAGAAATATATATCCCATTTTCATATATCCTACTTATGTTAATTGCCTCTATCAACATACAAAATTTCAGTTTGATTGTCGTAATATATTTGTGGATATTGAGAACCGTCTAAATATTTCGGATGGTTGCCATGTTGGATTTTTATATATGTAGGCCATGGAGTTAAGTACTATTAGATGAAGATTATTGCGTAGGTCTATTCAATTGCATGATTAGGACACAAGAAATAAAAACGAGATTTTGAAATTTCGCACAGACGCCATCTTGAGGCTATGAAAGTAATTGAAATAAATTAGATGTCGGTGGATTAAAATTTGTATAAGCATCTAGCGTACCAGGTGTCACTGCACTCAGGCGGTTAAATCGCGAGAAAAGTCCATTTAAATATTTAAGTTTCGCGTTGCTGCCATGTTGGATTTGTGCTCACCATGTTATTGAAAGTTCCATAGGTAAACAATAATGTTAATAGCCGTTATGTTCGACCCTGTCGAAATGTAAATATTATATGTCAGAAAGCTGTACTATAATGAGGCTCATTAAAGTACACGTTTTCATTATGATACAGTTTCTCCCACCAATCAGAGCTCAAGAAACAGTTGTGTGACCAATTAGGTAAGGATATCATCGCATATGCGCTGATTTCTACGACCTCCTATTTTAAATTTCACTGCGTGGCTAAAGTGTCATAGTGGGGTAATCGAGGAGGCCATGGTATTCTCTCCGTCCCATGCGCTCTGTTCAGTAGGCTACATAAAGCGGGCGAAATTTCGACAGATAATTATGCATATTTATGTTCGAACATAATATATTTATAATTATCGTCGAACATAAACAGTCGTATGCAACTCGCTTATATGAGCAGATGGCCTCGTAGTTCCGCCCCGTAAAACAACAATAACTAACTAACAACTCGCCTATATTGGTAATTAAGACACTCGTATGGAAATTATGAAACTAGCTTCTCTCGTTTTATTAACATACTCGTGTCTTAATTATTGCCATTGTAGGCTCGTTGCATAATGTACTATCATCAACATACACAATTTCAGTTTGATTGCTGTCATAGATTATTAGATATTGAGAACCGTCTGAATATTTCGGTTGGTCGCCATGTTGGATTGTTATATAGGCCTATGTAGGCCATAGAGTTATGTATTATTAGATGCCGATTATTGCTTAGGTCCATTATTCATACGTTCACTTTGATCGCATGATTAGGACACAAAAAGTAAAAACTTAATTTTGAAATTTTGCACAGCCGCCATCTGGAGGTTATGTAAACAATTGAACTAAATTAGATGTCAGTGAATTTCAATGTATACAAACATTTTCTGTACCAAGTTTCACTGCGTTCGCATGGTTAAATCGCGAGGCAATTCTATTTAAATGTTTCAACTACGCTAGGCCGCCATGTTCGTTTGATTTGGTTTGGTTTGGCTTTTGAAAGTCACATATGTAAACTAATAGTAGTGCCCATTATTATTCAGGGTGATGTCAGTAATAGTTTCGGAGGTATAAAATGCCGGTGAAATATTTCGCACAGCCGTCTTGTTGGATCCATGAGACGTAATAACATTTGGAGGGCACGGTTTTGGGTCGGACGACATAGTACTATGTTCTTACTCAGTTTCATTGAAGTCGCTCCTGCCATTTAGATTTTATTAGGGGGACGCCCACACACATACGCACACACATACACACACACACGGACAAAAGGTGATCTCTTAGCCTATTTTTTTCAGAAATTAAAATAGATTTCTACGTTGGGTGAGTGGTTATCGTGTCGAACTGCCAACCCCAAGCTTGCATGTTCGCTCCTGGCCGTGGTAAGTAATTATTGAATGGCAACAAAAATCACGATACGCATGTCATACAATGTTGGCATGTTAAAGAACCCATTTGAATTCTGTAGGCCGTGTTCATAATGGCAAAATTAATCTCGGGATTTTCCGCTAATACAAAGTTCCTCCTTTCTCTACTAGAAAGCGCTATAGTGTCAAGGAGCTTAGATATCTAACCTCCTTGACTTTCATAGCGTTCCAAGAAGTGATAAAATTCGATATGCAAGTTGCCCTCAGGGCGTCAATTAACTAAGCTTGCACCCGGCACCCAAGGCCATACGATATTATTATTATTATTAGGTCTATAAATTAAAATATGCTAAAAATATCTTTCAACACGATAACACCATTATTATTTAAATTGGTATAAGGCATCATCATGTCTAATGACTATAAACAAGTCTCATGTACTCTGGTTAGTACTGAGAGTTGGCCCGGATCAATAGCTCTCAATCACACACCACATTGTCTGTCTAATTTGTGCTCATATACACGAGCATTGGACCATGAATTCTAATTACTGCGCGCGCTACCGCAATCCATGCAGTAGATATAACACACTGCTGATAAGAGTTGAATCAAGCAAATAAGAACCTGTCCTGTCAATTCAATTTAAAAACTCTCACCTTCATTAAAACGATGTTCCATTTGTTAGAATAAATAGCTTTTGGTACATGTCCTAGCTAAAGAAAGCTCTTCAATCGGTCTACACACTTTAGGCGGGAAATCAAGTATTTATGTGCCCTTACATGAAAGATACATTATATACGTTTTTTTAATCACAAAATAGCACGCTTTTATGTACAACAAGTAGTTCCGTGAAGAACTAAAGATCCTACTGGTCTTTCTTAGGACACGTGATATAAAAACGAGATTTAAAAGAACTGCACAGCCACCATTTTTAAGTTCTCATGAAATTTCATTAAATTAGTCATCAGTATATTAAGGCTTGTATGAAGATATAGGCTATCGTGCCTCTGATGAAATTTCGAGAGAAAAGTCCATTTAAATATTTGAATTTCGCGTCACCGCCATGTTATTTTTGTGCTCAACAGGTTATTGAATGATTCATAGGTGAACTTACGTTAATAACTTCTATCAACATACACAATTTCAGTTTGATTGCTGTAACACATTCGTAGATATTGAGAGTCGTCTAAATATTTTGGATGGTCGCCATGTTGGATTGTTATATTTATGTCGGCCATACAGTTATGCACAATTTGATGAAAATTATTGGGTAAATTCATTAATCCAACTTTCACTTTTATCGCATGATTAGAACACAAGAAATAAAAACTTAATTTTAAAATTTTGCACAGCCGCCATCTTGAGGTTATGTAAACAATTGAGATATCAGTGCATTACAATGTATATAAAAATTTGCTGTGCCAAGTTTCACTGCGTTCGGATTGTAAAATGGCGAGGAAAATCTATTTTAATGTTTCAAATTTGTTTGGCCACCATGTTTGTTTTGTACTTAACAGGTTTTTGAATGTCACATAGATGAACTTGTAGTAGTGCCCTTTATCACCGTACAAAATTTCAGGGAGATATCTGTTACTGTTGCGGAGATATAGCATGCCAGTGACATATTTCGCGCGGTCGCCATGTTGGATTAATGAAACGTCTTGAAATTTGAAAGACACGGTCGAGGTCGGACAAGGTATTAGTATGCACTTACCGAGTTTCATCAAAATCGCTTCGACCGTTTAGATTTCATTGGGGCGACACACATACTCACACACACACGCATGGCCAAAAGTTGATCTCATAAGCCTATTTATTTCATCAATGGAAATAGGCTAAAAATGGAAAGTTTTCTTCAATAAAACTAGGCTAGACAAAATAAAAGGTTTCTATCACTTCAACATTGTGATAAAGTATAGGGCAACACTTTGAAACTCAAAAGTCAGTATAAAAACGTTATGGTCATTTCACACAGTAAACATAGAAATATTATTCTTAGAAACCAAATGGTCCTACTATGGTACTAGCCTTAGAAAGATAGGAGATCTGGTGTACCCAAGGAGAGCTGGGAAGGAAAGGGGCAAAGCTGTCAGCCACAGAGATGGGAAGATGATTCCCGAGGGAAATGGACGAAGAAGCTGATACCATCCCCAGCTGACTGGGACGACCGGAATCTTGGTGAAGTGAACCATTACCTCACACAGTTCTTGACAGGCCGTGGATACTTCCGAAAATTCCTCCACAGAATAGAGCGAGCGAGTAGTCCGGTGCGCATTTACTGCAATTATTATCGATGACGCACTCCAAACTTTCTTTGTTTGTGTCCATTGGCTGCCACAAAGAAAATGCTGAGGAGGGAGAACTGACTCCAGACAACATCGTTCATGTAATGCTGCAAGATGAAGAATCCTGGGATCAGCAGTGTATTTTGCGCCAAAGGAACAGGGACTTGGGATGCTTATGAGCGATAAAGGAGAATTGAAAAAAGAAGAAGAAGCATAAGAGGCTTCACCCACGACGCCGTCCTGATGTAATGCGAGAGCGGTTCCGGGGTGGAGACACACTCCGTGGCAGAAGGGTGTGTGGTTTTAGTGGGTAAGAATCCCACACCCTTGTGGAGTACGAAACCCCACTAGCGTCTCAGGAAAGATACCCCACACTCCCTCGTAAATAAAAAAAGTTCTAAAGCACATCCCGTCTTAAATAAAAGCTTTAGCTTGCAACGGTGGGTGAGTGGATAGCGTGTCGGTCTACTAACCCCAAGATTGCAGGTTTGCTCCTGGCCGTGGTAAGTGATTTTTGAAAGGCGGCAAAAATACGACACGCATGTCATACGATGTTGGCATCTAACCTCCTTGACTTCCATAGTGATTCGAGGAATAACGAAATTCGACATGCAAGCTACCCTCTGGGTGTCAAATTACAAAGCTAGCACCCGCCACCCGAGGTCATACGTTATTATTATTTATCACAGCTTTCATTAAAACTAAGCATTTTTGCTAGATTTGTGCCGTGTCTTGTGTGGGGTTTCGCCTAGGACACCAAGCTGCCTCATCAGCCGGCTCTTGGTGTCCCCACTCAGACCACCCACAGGAGTAGCGAACTGCGCGCTACCTCCCATTTTATGAAGCGCACCTGCGTCTCTTTCTGCGAGAACTAAAAGCTAAAGCAGCCATAACCTCCCTCTGAAGGCTTCCAAAAAGATGGTATATTGGTTTTCATGGCCAGTGAATTAAAACTCAGCAATTTTTTTCTAGGTTTGAGCCGTGTCTTGTGTGGGGTTTCGTCTAGGACACCAAGCTGTCACATCAGCCGGCTCTTGGAGTCCCCGCTCGCTGATGAGCCAGCTTGGTGTCCTAGGCAAAACCCCACACAAGTCACGGCACAAACCTAGAAATATTACTGAGTTTTAATTCACTGGCCATGAAAGCCAATATACCAAAGCTTTCATTGTTACTCCATGTAACATGAATTTACCTGCAACACTAGAAAATGTGTCCAAATTTACACAGACTTATGAACAATACCGTATATGAATAAAACACTGAGGAATCGTGTACCAGAATATTTACATAGTTCATGGTAGGCTACTGGTACCGAGAGACTGCATATTTCCGGTTCTGCCATGAATTTAAATACTAGTATGAGGCTGGTCAGCCTGCCGAGGACAATTATGAAGAGTAGTGAGTGCTGTGTTTGTATCCTACTGTCCACCATTGTTGCAATAGTTTTCCAAATAAATTCAAATGGTGACTGCCTCGTTCCCTAGCTACAATGACATGCATAATGGCACAGGTTATCAAATGGATTCCACCCACATTCAAGTAACGCTACTGAAAATCATTAAGTTACCAGGCCTACTCCCCAACCCTGACATAAGACTTGAGGTGTTTCGAAACGTTAATCATCCCGGGGATCACTGATGTCAAGTGTTGCTCTGGTTCGATCCTCTTCACAGTTAATACTGTCTCTTCCCGTAACCCTGGCAACGCTACTGTGCATTGTGAAAACAGGTTCTTACAAGGGGCAAACTTTGGTTCGTTGGTCCCTAAGTTTAGGAGCAGCGACAACGCGGGCATGTAGCCCCGTGTACTATGTTGTGTGTAGAATTTGTCTGATAACCGGTGTTAATTGTGATGACTGTATTAGTGTGTGTTGAAAAAATGAAAATCCACAGCCTGCTTCCAGTCTCCGACTGGATCAGGAATGGAATGAATTAAGCCCCTATCTAGCGGCGAGGACATGAACCGTGCCGGCTGCCGAAGCCTCTCGCACTCCTCTGGAGCAATGTTTAAATGAATGACAGATGAAATGAATGATAGTGGAGAGTGTTTCTGGAATGAAATTTTGACAGGGAAAACCGGAGTACCCGGAGAAAAACCTGTCTGCCTCCGTTTTGTTCAGCACAGATCTCACATGGAGTGACCGGGATTTGAACCACGGACCCAGAGGTGAGAGGACTGCAGACCATAATTTCAAGTTGTTCCTACTTTTGCTATCAAATGCTACGGTCCACGACACCTAGCTTACGGATTTGGCTACTAGATGGCATCGCAGTCAGTACCTGGTGGCGAACGTTGGAACTAATAGAGCGTTATCAAACTAACCTACAAAGTTTAGCTTCCACAAGTGTAGTTAGTGAAAGGTTCTTTTTCATGCCATAAATCTATGACATGGGACCGCCGGCTTCACTTCCCCTCCGAAAGAAGGCATACTGAGGGATTTTTAACGCTCTTAAAAAATCCGACGACTTCAGCCGGGTTTAAACCCGCGATTTTGGGCACAGAAGCTCAGCGTGCTATCAACTATGCCAACGAAGCCGCCGGGCAAACTTTACACCAGTCATTTACAACATGTCAGGTGTCTAACACTGTTGCTATGGAATGTAGCAAGTGAGGTCGCGGTACGGTTCGATACTCTTCACAGTTATTACCGGCTCGTACTGTAACCCCTGGCAACCTACTGTGCGCTATGAGAACAGGTTCCCACAAGGGGCAAACTTTAGACCAGCTATTTACAACATATCCTGTCCTCAAAATGCAAGGACAAGCCCTGCGTTATAGTCACAGTACCCTTGTATTTAACCCCCTATTACGCCAGGAGGATGGGCTTCAGCTAAGAATAACAAGTAGTTCCGTGTAGAACTAAAGCCTATTTTCATATATCCTACTTATATTAATTGCCTCTATCAACATAAAAAAAATCAGTTTGATTGCTGCAATAGATTCGTAGATATTGAGAACCGACTAAATATTGCGGATGGTCGCCATGTTGGATTTTTATGTATGTAGGTCTTAGGGTTATGTACTGTTACATGAAGATTATTGTGTACGTGTAGTATTTAAACTTCAATCGCATGATTAGGACACAAGAATTTAAACGAGATTTTAAAATTTCGCACGACTGCCATCTTGAGGTTATGGGAACAATTGAAATAAATTAGATGCCAGTGGATTAACATTTGTATAAGCATTTGCCGTACCAAGTGTCACTGCACTCGGATGGTTAAATTGCGAGAAACTTCCATGTGAATATTTATACTTCGCGTCGCCGCCATGTTGAATTTGAGAACACCAGGTTTTGAAAGTCCTATAGTTGAACTTATGTTCATAGCCCCTATGAACACAAAAAAAATCAGTTTGATTGCTGTAATTGGCAACTCAAACTAACACTTGGGGCGCTGCGGTCGGTCTGAATAAGTAGGGTTTAAAATACTCAATAACACGCGTTTGACATGGAACACTTTTTATTTCTCGGTTATAATCAGTAAATATGGTCTCTAAAGTAATGACAGTGTTATTTTTAATTGTATATATGTATAACTGTGCGATACACGTGATCTAATTTGTGTGTTCCACTGGATTTTTGGTGTCATTTGCATATTATCAAGCATCAGTTTTTATGGGTGATGTAGATCAGCTGATTCAAATTTACACAGGGCTACACTTCGGACATTATTTCGGTACTATTATGCGCAATATAATGTAAATGTCGATCCTGAGTCAACGCCGAGGACATTCAAATAGAGAAATACGGTACATAAACAAATACCTCGTAATCGCTAACTTCTTCGATATTCGAGCTATTCCACTACGAGTCATATAGGCCTAATTTGCCTCCCCGTGGGCACTGTAGAATGAGTGATTCCGCTACCATTCAAGTATTCAACACGAAACCCACCTTTTAACCATCCAAATCAAGCAATTCCTGTCGCCCCCCGAGTTTTAATACAAGTTAAACTCATCCCTTCTCCCTACCAAGCAGCCAATAATTAATTATTCAAGTAACTTCAATCTTACCAGCGCGCCCATCGTAACAGCTGTTTTTAAACTGAATAACCTTCGCTGGCTTTACGTCGCAGGTCTTCTGTCTGTCTATCTCGACAAGTGTTAGATCCTTCCCGGGGTGGAGAGGTATTATTATTAGGTATTAGGTATTATTAGGTATCATCACATTTCGGCTATTGCTATTTGCATCTTTTGGAAAGTGATGAAAACGTATGTTCGCAGCCCTCTTATACATCGACTTACAGCCGTAAACTGAGCAATACACTTTGCTTTTACTCATTTTTCACTCTATCAACGAGTAAAACTTATTACTTATGTATAAAGACACGAACAATTTACCACGATCTGTTTACCAATACAAGAAACCATATACAAACAGTCACCACGTGACAAATGTACCCTACTTGGTAAGTTTCTCATTTTTACCGCTAGATGTCATATCAGATAGCTGGAGTTGCCAATAGATTTGTAGAAATTGAGATCCGTCTAAATATTTCGGATGGTCGCCATGTTGGCTTGTTATATGTATAGGCCATACAGTTATGTACCATTAAAGGAAAATTATTGCGTAGATTCATTATTCAAACTTACTCTTCGATCGCATGATTACGACACAAGAAATAAAAACTTAATTTTAAAATTCGCACAAACGCCATCTTGAGGTTATGTCAACAATTGAACTAAATTAGATACCAGTGAATTACAATGTGTTTAAACATTTCCTGTACCAAGTTTCATTGCGTTTGGATCATTAAATCACGAGAGAAGTCTATTTAAAACTTTCAAATTAGCTTGGCCGCCATGTTGGTTTTGTAGTTACCAGTTTTTCAAAGGTCACATAGGTAAACTTCTAGTAGTTCCCTTTATCACCGTACAAAATTCCAGGATGATATCGGTAATAGTTTCGGAGATATTGAATGCCGGTGAAATATTTCGCTCAACCGCCATGTTGGATTGGTGAGACGTAACAAAATTTCATGGGCACGGTCGAGGTCGTCCGGAAAAGTTCTATGAACCTACCGAGTTTTATTGAAATCACCCCAGCCGTTTAGAAGTTATTAGGGACACACACACGAATCACACACAGACAAACACACAGACAGACACACGGACAAAAGGTGATCTCATAAGCTTATTTTTAGCCTATTTTCAATTTTGAAAAAATAGGCTTATGAGATCACCTTTTGTCCGTGTGTGTGTGTGTGCGCGCGTGTGTGTGTGAGTGTGTGAGGTGTGTGTGTGTGCCCCCCTAATAAAATCTAAACGGCTGGAGCGATTTCAATGAAACTCGGTAAGTTCATAGCACTATTCCCGGCGACCTCGACCGTGCCCTTCAAATTTTGTTACGTCTCACCAATCCAACATGGCGGCTGTGCGAAATATTTCACTAGCATTCAATATCTCCGAAACTATTACCGATATCGCCCTGAAAACATGTACGGTTATAAAGGGCACTACTAGAAGTTCACCTATGAGACTTTCAAAAACCTGGTGACTACAAAACCAACATGGCGGTCAAGCGAAGTTGAGACTTTTAAATAGACTTTTCTCGCGAATTAACTATCCAAACGTAATGAAACTTGGTACAGCAAATGTTCATAAACATTGTAATGCACTGGGGTCTAATTTAGTTCAATTGTTTACATAAACTCAAAATGGCGGCTGTGCGAAATATTTCACTGACATTCTATATCTCCGAAACTATTACAGATATCACCCTGCAATTTCGTACGGTGATAAAAGGTACTGATACAAGTTTACCTATGTAATTTTCATAAACCTGTAAAGTACAAAACGAACATGGCGACCAAGCGAATTTGAAATATTTTAATAGACTTTTCTCGTGATTTAACTCTCTGAGCGCAGTGAAATGTGGTACAGTAAATGATTTTGCAGATTGTAATGCACTGCCATCTAATTTAATTCAATTGTTTACATAACCTCAAGATGGCGGCTGTGCGAAATTTTAAAATTAAGTTTTTATTCTTGTGTCGTAATCATGCGATCGAAGTGAAAGTTTGAATAATGAACCTAGGCAATAATTGTCCTTGAATGGTACATAACTCTATGGCCTATACATATAACAATCCTAAATTGCGAGCTTCCGAAATATTTAGACGGTTCTCAATATCTATGAATCTTTTACAGCAATCAAACTGAATTTTTTTATGTTCATAGAGACTATGAACATATGTTCACCTATAGGACTTCAGTAACCTGGTGAGCACAAATCCAACATGGCGGCGACGCGAAGTATAAATATTTAAATGGACGTTTCTCGCGAAATAACTATCCGAGTGCCGTGATACGTTGCACGTTAAATGCTTATACAAATGTTGATCCACTGGCATCTAATTTATTTCAATTGTTTGCATAATCACAAGATGGCTGCTGTGCGTAATTTTAAAATCTCGTTTTTACTTCTTGTGTTCTAATCATGCGTTTGAAGTTTGAATACCACACGTACACAATAATATTAATGTAATAATACAAAAATAAAAATCCAACCTGGCGACAATCTGAAATATTAAGACGGTTCTCAATATCTACGAATCTGTTACAGCAATTAAACTGAAATTTTGTATGTTGATAGAGACAATTAACATGAACAGGATATATGAAAATAGGATGTATAGTTCTTCACGGAACTACTTGTTTCATAAATGAAAATACGCTAAAAATCACTGTTGTAACCAAGACCACGGGAGAATCATTTGTCTCTCTGGATTATTTTTGTGTTTAAGTTCCATGTGAAAATCGGGATTCATAGTAAGTATTCCTTGAACGTTCTACAATTATCTGACATCCCTGGCGTACTATCGTTTGATGACGTATTTGATAACATTCATACTGGGAGCTGTCTCATGAGTATTGTCATTTTTTAACGAAAATTTTATTTGGAAAGATTTCTGACATGAAATTAAACTATTTTTCAAAGTAGAGACAATCTGATTCAGTGGTCTTGAGCCATCTTATCCCGCGACGGTACCAGTCTCTGGGTTTTGATGCGAAGAATTCTGCGAGGCCCACTTACACAGCTTCAATGTTTTCGAAATTTCTTCCACGCAAGAAATGGGCCATGGATCGATAAAGATGGTAATCTGAAGGCGCAAGATCAGGGCTGAATGCTGGATGTGGTAGCAGTTCAACTCCTCCCAATTCCTGAGTTTTTGCCATGGTTGTTCATGCAGTATGAGGTCTCGCAATGACCTGCTGAAAGATTATTCTATTTCGTTTAACTAATGCTGGGTATCTCCGTCTCATAACTTTATGAACTCATTCCAGTTGTTGAGAATAAATATCCGCATTGACTGTACGCCCGTTTGAAAAAAAAAAAAAAAAAAAAAACTCCCAGTGAATCTCTCCTTCAAAATTCCACCAGACACACTACGTCACTTTGGGGTAGAACCGATCCTTTTTAGCCTATTTTCATTTTATGAAAAAAAAAAAAAAGGCTTATGAGATCACCTTTTGTCCGTGTGTGTGTGCGTGTGTGTGAGAGATATATATGTGTGTGTCCCCATAATAACTTCTAAACGGCTGGAGCGATTACAATGAAACTCGGTAAGATCATAGTACTATTCTGGCCGACCCCGACCGTGCCCTTCAAATTTTACTGTGTCTCACCAATCCAACATGGCGGCTGTGCGAATTATTTCACCAGCATTCAGTATATCCGAAACTATTACCGATATCACCCTGATATTGTGTACGGTGATAAAGGGCACTACTAGAAGTTCACCTATGAGACTTTCAAAAACCTGGTGACTACAAAACCAACATGGCGGCCAAGCGTATTTGAGACTTTTAAATAGACTTTTCTCGCGATTTAACTATCCAAACGTAATGAAACTTGGTACAGCAAATGTTTATACTCATTGTAATGCACCGGAGTCTAATTTAGTTCAATTTATTACATAACCTCAAAATGGCGGCTGTGCGAAATATTTCACTGACATTCTATATCTCCGAAACTATTGCAGATATCACCCTGAAATTTTGTACGTTAATAAAGGGTACTGATACAAGTTTATCTATGTAACATTCATGAACCTGTAAAGTACAAAACAAACATGGCGGCCAAGCGAATTCGAAACATTTTAAGAGACTTTTCTCGTGATTTAACTCTCTGAGCGCAGTGAAATGTGGTACAGTAAATGATTGTACATATTGTAATGCACTGGCATCTAATTTAGTTCAATTGATTATATAACCTGAAGATGGCGGCTGTGCGAAATTTTAAAATTAATTGTTTATTTCTTGTGTCGTAATCATGCGATCGAAGTGAAAGTTTGAATAATGAACCTAGGCAATAATTGTCCTTGAATGGTACATAACTCTATGGCCTATACATATAACAATCCTAAATTGCGAGCTTCCGAAATATTTAGACGGTTCTCAATATCTATGAATCTTTTACAGCAATCAAACTGATTTTTTTTATGTTCATAGAGACTATGAACATATGTTCACCTATAGGACTTCAGTAACCTGGTGAGCACAAATCCAACATGGCGGCGACGCGAAGTATAAATATTTAAATGGACGTTTCTCGCGAAATAACTATCCGAGTGCCGTGATAAGTTGCACGTTAAATGCTTATACAAATGTTGATCCACTGGCATCTAATTTATTTCAATTGTTTGCATAATCACAAGATGGCTGCTGTGCGTAATTTTAAAATCTCGTTTTTACTTCTTGTGTTCTAATCATGCGTTTGAAGTTTGAATACCACACGTACACAATAATATTAATGTAATAATACAAAAATAAAAATCCAACCTGGCGACAATCTGAAATATTAAGACGGTTCTCAATATCTACGAATCTGTTACAGCAATTAAACTGAAATTTTGTATGTTGATAGAGACAATTAACATGAGCAGGATATATGAAAATAGGATGTATAGTTCTTCACGGAACTACTTGTTTCATAAATGAAAATACGCTAAAAATCACTGTTGTAACCAAGACCACGGGAGAATCATTTGTCTCTCTGGATTATTTTTGTGTTTAAGTTCCATGTGAAAATCGGGATTCATAGTAAGTATTCCTTGAACGTTCTACAATTATCTGACATCCCTGGCGTACTATCGTTTGATGACGTATTTGATAACATTCATACTGGGAGCTGTCTCATGAGTGTTGTCATTTTTTAACGAAAATTTTATTTGGAAAGATTTCTGACATGAAATTAAACTATTTTTCAAAGTAGAGACAATCTGATTCAGTGGTCTTGAGCCATCTTATCCCGCGACGGTACCAGTCTCTGGGTTTTGATGCGATGAATTCTGCGAGGCCCACTTACACAGCTTCAATGTTTTCGAAATTTCTTCCACGCAAGAAATGGGCCATGGATCGATAAAGATGGTAATCTGAAGGCGCAAGATCAGGACTGAATGCTGGATGTGGTAGCAGTTCAACTCCTCCCAATTCCTGAGTTTTTGCCATGGTTGTTCATGCAGTACGAGGTCTCGCAATGACCTGCTGAAAGATTATTCTATTTCGTTTAACTAATGCTGGGTATCTCCGTCTCATAACTTTATGAACTCATTCCAGTTGTTGAGAATAAATATCCGCATTGACTGTACGCCCGTTTGAAAAAAAAAAAAAAAAAACTCCCAGTGAATCACTCCTTCAAAATTCCACCAGACACACTACGTCACTTTGGGGTAGAACCGATCCTTTTTAGCCTATTTTCATTTTATGAAAAAAAAAAAAAAAGGCTTATGAGATCACATTTGTCCGTGTGTGTGTGCGTGTGTGTGTGAGATATATATGTGTGTGTCCCCATAATAACTTCTAAACGGCTGGAGCGATTACAATGAAACTCGGTAAGATCATAGTACTATTCTGGCCGACCCCGACCGTGCCCTTCAAATTTTACTGTGTCTCACCAATCCAACATGGCGGCTGTGCGAATTATTTCACCAGCATTCAGTATATCCGAAACTATTACCGATATCACCCTGATATTGTGTACGGTGATAAAGGGCACTACTAGAAGTTCACCTATGAGACTTTCAAAAACCTGGTGACTACAAAACCAACATGGCGGCCAAGCGTATTTGAGACTTTTAAATAGACTTTTCTCGCGATTTAACTATCCAAACGTAATGAAACTTGGTACAGCAAATGTTTATACTCATTGTAATGCACCGGAGTCTAATTTAGTTCAATTTATTACATAACCTCAAAATGGCGGCTGTGCGAAATATTTCACTGACATTCTATATCTCCGAAACTATTGCAGATATCACCCTGAAATTTTGTACGTTAATAAAGGGTACTGATACAAGTTTATCTATGTAACATTCATGAACCTGTAAAGTACAAAACAAACATGGCGGCCAAGCGAATTCGAAACATTTTAAGAGACTTTTCTCGTGATTTAACTCTCTGAGCGCAGTGAAATGTGGTACAGTAAATGATTGTACATATTGTAATGCACTGGCATCTAATTTAGTTCAATTGATTATATAACCTGAAGATGGCGGCTGTGCGAAATTTTAAAATTAATTTTTTATTTCTTGTGTCGTAATCATGCGATCGAAGTGAAAGTTTGAATAATGAACCTAGGCAATAATTGTCCTTGAATGGTACATAACTCTATGGCCTATACATATAACACTCCAAAATGGCGAGCATCCGAAATATTTAGACGGTTCTCAATATCTATGAATCTTCTCCAGCAATCAAACTGATTTTTTTTATGTTCATAGAAGCTATGAACATAAGTTCACCTATAGGACTTTCAGTAACCTGGTGATCACAAATCCAACATGGCGGCGACGCGAAGTATAAATATTTAAATGGACGTTTCTCGCGAATTAACTATCCGAGTGGAGTGAAACGTTGCACGTTAAATGCTTATACAAATGTTAATCCACTGGCATCTAATTTATTTCAATTGCTTGCATAATCACAAGATGGCTGCTGTGCGTAATTTTAAAATCTCGTTTTTACTTCTTGTGTTCTAATCATGCGATTGAAGTTTGAATACCACACGTACACAATAATCTTAATGTAATAGTACAAAAATAAAAATCCAACCTGGCGACCATCTGAAATATTTATACGGTTCTCAATATATACGAATCTATCAGAACCTTCAAACTGAAATTTTGTATGTTGATAGAGAGGCAATTAACATAAGTAGGATATATGAAAATAGGCTGTATAGTTCTTCACGGAACTACTTTTTAACGATGACTTTGTCAGGTTGACGGGGACTGAGCCACTGTTTTGTGGTGTCAGCGTTGCGGTAATAGATCACATGTGACTATTCTCCTGATAAATCTATCATCCATGGTGTTACCGATAAGCTGACGACATCCACTGCCTGTTCAGGGTTCATTCAAATCTACAGCTTCTGTTTGATTTTCCAAGTTTCTTAATCTTTTGATGCACCAATTTCTTTTGACAGCAAACGAGTACTTCTTGGCGCATTTTCTTCCAGAACTCTGCGTGTATTATTAATATTCTATGGTTTAGGTTTTCCAGAACGCGGTAAATCTTTAGTATTTTTCTCCAGAGTTGACACGTTGGAACCATCGTTGTGCCACACGTTCTCCTTCCACCTCTCGAGCCGCGACATCAGCTTTGTAATTTTGTTTCCAGTAGTGCTTTAGGAGGACCCTAACCTCCAACCATTTGTGATTGATAAATTCTCGCAATATTCATAATTCTAGTAATGACCTCCTGTGAATAGCATTGGGGAACCAAAGAAAACCAATTCTTATAAAACATCAAACTATAGTACATTATGCAACGAGCCTATAATGGCAATAATTAAGACACGAGTATGTTTATAAAACGAGCGTATGCTCGTAATTACCATTATAGGCGAGTTGCATACGACTGTTTATGTTCGTTGATAATTATTAAAACTATTTTATGTTCGAACATAAATATTCATAGATATCTGTCGAGATTTCGCCAGTTTTATGTACTGAACAGAGCGCATGAGACGCAGAGAATGCCTTGTATTCGATCATGGTCTCCTCAATTACCCTACTATGACACTAGGCCAGGCAGTGAAATTTAAATTAGAAGGCCGTGGAACTCAGCGCATCTAATTGGTCAAACAACTGTTTATTGAGCTCTGATTGGTGGGAGAAACTGTTTCATAATTAAAAATAGTGTTATAATGAGTCTCATTATAGTAGTCTACAGTTTTTTGACATACATGTATAATCGTCAGGGTTGAACATAAATTTTATTATGATGCGAGTATTAAATAAATAAATACCCTAAGGTTTCAGAGAGAATGTTTGGCTGATGACTTAGAAAAATTCCTTCCTATTGAAGTTGTTGGGGTGTTTGATGGTTTTATAGCTTCCCGTTACAGCCTGGCGTGTTAGAGTGTGGTGGTGGAGATAATCTTCGTGTCCCCGAACTGTAGGTCGTGGCCGGCGAAGAGAGAGTTGTATTTATGCCCAAATATATAGCTGGAAAATATGCTATGTTTCGTACGCCGAGTGAACATCATCGGATCCAAACAAGCAACTAACACTTGCTCGTCCTGCTCCGCTATAGCGTGACATTACCGACAAGCCCTTGAAATGGAACTGTTTTTTTTTTGATTTGAGGTGCAAGGACATCGTGGTCATTTAGCCCCATTTACTTGGATGTGGGTTGAATTTCTCTGATAATATGTGTTATTGTGATGTCTGTATTTGAAATTCAAGGCGGCCATGGCCTTAAGTTAGAAATCCATCCTTGCATGTGCCTGGAGTAGAAGTGAGAAACCACGGAAAACCACTTCCAGGATGGCTGAGGTGGGAATCGTACTATTTTACAGTTTTGCCTCATTTTGCTCCGTTCCAGCACTCATACTAGAACCCGGGCCTCAAGGGTGACAGTCAAGATTGCTAGCCTTGAGGTAGACACAATAGGTAGTGTTTATCTGATGTTGTTTGTCTTCAATACTTTGAATATTTTGATGCAGATCTCCACGCTCCCTGTCCTGTGCTAATCATTTCATCTCTACACAGGTACCACAACTTACACCCGAGACAATCTGCTTAACATATTCTAACATTGGTCTACTCTACAGTTCTTGTTCTCGACAATTCTTCTCATAACTGAGTTTGCTATTCCTGGGTGTCTTAGTATGTGTCTTACCAACCTATCTCATCTCTGGCAGTCGCCAGAAACATGTCTCCTCTCCCACCCATCATTTGTTACTCTAACAACCCATCAATCTCCAGAACACCACTGTTTGCCACTGCCTGTCAGAAAGTTGACCCCCATAGCAGAATTTCTTGCCACGGTGGGTAAGTGATTATTGTGTCGGACTGCCAACCCCCCAAGCTTGCAGGTTCGCTCCTGGCCGTATTGAGTGTTATTTTTTGAAAGGCAACCAAAAATCACGACACGCATGTCATACGTTCTTGGCATGTTAAAGAACCCATTTTAATTCATTAGGCCGTGTTCATAACGGAAAAATTAATTTCGGGATTTTCCGCCAAAACAAAAGTTCCTCCTTTCGATACATGGAAGTGCTATAGTGTCAACGAGCTTAGATATCTAACCTCCTTGACTTTGATAGCACTCACAGGACCAACAAAATTTGACATGCAATCTGCCCTCTGGGGGTCACATAACAAAGCTTGCACCCGGCACCCAAGGCTATACGATATTATTATATTTATTATAGCAGAAATCACAAACTGATTTCAAGGTGAAGAAGGAAAGCGTACGGTTGATTTGAATAACATGGACCTGATGATGTTCACTTCACCAACGAAACTTGTCCCCGTCCCCTCGTTCTTTTCTTGTGTGTTGCGGTAAATACTGCCCGTCACTGTCGTGGTGAGTAATCTTTCGTACTCGGTTACGCTAGCGCAGTGGTAGATTAAGAGGAATGTACAAGCCTGAGGCACCACACGCTATCTGAATATTCTGTCTGATATTTACAGCTCAACTCCCGAGTTCACATACAAAATGGATTCTCTTTGATCGCAAACCCCACAGATAGCGATAGCCTGGGGCTGTGTGTAGTGTGAGCGACTTTCTTTTACACACAGCACGTGTCGTGCTAGTTCCAAACTCTTGTGGCAGATAGCGCAAGTAAAGACGATCTAGTGACATTCAATTATTTTTTCCTCGGTCGTTTGTGACACCCAGGGACATGGAGCTTAATTCCAATCTTCAAGAAATCATCATCAGAGTACTGTGTTGAGGTTTAAACGTATCTAACTAGCAACCATCCCCGGCTTCGCCTCGATTCGTTAAAGGTTTACCCAGCATAAGCTTAAAATTCCTCTGTGCACACCGGAAGGCGGAGGTAGATTTCACCGGGCAAACTTGGGGATAGGCGAAAATAGGCAGAATATGCAGGTTTTCGTAAAAGGATCAGACCTCATTTATTGCGAGAAAATATTTTATAATTGGATCTTAATTAACTTTGTTTTTCGTCTTTTTATGCATATTATTAACATTTAATGTCTTATGGGGACCGTAGTCTAACCTTCTCGTAATTTGTGGTCACACTGTCCTTATGCAAGGCTTCGACACTGATGTGTAACTATCTAACGGTCTGTTACTTCTTCACGCAAAATTTTATCTCCCGCAGAGATTTTAGTTGGTTCCTCAGTTTCGGGGCTGCGACAGCGCGGTCATGTAGCCCCGTGTACTTTGGGTGTGTATAGAATCTGTCTGATGAACGGTGTTAATTGTGATGACGGTATTAGTCTGTAATTCAGGTAAGGATTGCAGACGGTCAATTTCAAGTAGTAGTTCCTAATTTTGCTACCAAATACTACCGTCAATGACACCTAGCTGTGAACTTGGCTACTAGATGCCACCGCAACCAGCTACTCGCAACGAACGTTGGAACTTCCCCTCCGAAGGAAAGCATACTGAGGGATTTTTAGCGCTCTTAGAAAATCTGACGACTTCGGCCGGCTTTGAACCCGCGACCTAGGGCATAGAAGTTCAGCATGCTACCAGTTACGTCACCGAAGCCGCTTCCAACAGAGTCAGTTGGAAAACTGAATGTGATCTCGTGCAATGGCGTTGTCATGGCAACGTCTGATGGCTCATCCCACATCAATTTAGTAGTGTTGTCATGGCAACCTCTGATGGCTTTTGGCCTTTTCTTCTAATTCCGAAACCATTTTGCTCATCCCTTGGCGTAATGGCGGCTCATATCAAAAATTCTTTCAGACAAAAGTTTTAGGTGATTATTAGGGGAATATTGTCCACTTTGTACGGTTTTGATATTGTGCCTATTAAGAGAGATATGGTTAATGTTTCCCGAAAAACCCACTTTTTCCCACCACTTTGCTATCAAAAAACTTTTCAAATATATATTTTTGGGCCTTATCCGACACATAGTATAAACTTTGAATGGATTCGATATTTCACATATTAAGAGAGTTATATCGATATATTTTCATTTTGTCGAAAAAAAAAGCCCCCCATTTTCACCCCCTTTGACTGATTATCCCCATTAACGAACTCGACCGAGATTTTATAGGGATACATATTATGTAAAAAATTCAAAGTGATTGGTGCAAAATGTGGGTAGTTATCGTGTCCACAAGAAAGTGATATATATTGTGCCCTTTGGAAGAGATGACATTACACGAGAAAACTGCGGGGTCATGATCGGTCACTAATTGGTTTATAGAACATGCCTCTCATAAAGTTTCCAGGGTCCATAAGGTTCTAATGTTATGAATAATTAAAATGACAGGTTAAAACAAAATACAATTTAATACTGAATCAGCCATAGAACAAATATATCCTCCCTTGCGTGTGCTGATAACACTACCTTCTGTTATGAGTAACAGCTGGGAGTTCATCAACCCACTTAGCGAGTATGAGGACTGGCGATCTGCCAACGTCAGCTGAGAGACGGAAGCTCCATTTGCCCGTGTTGACAAAATTGCCACTCACCACAACAGCTAATAAAAAAATGAATAACTGATCTGCATGTCAGTTTAAATAGAATTATCTAAACACTTGGCTTAGACAGCCTTAAACCCACGTGATCTAACACATCACGATACAAAATTTTACAAAATGATCAAACAAAATAAAAATACCTGAAATAAAATACAATATTATGTGCCGCGCTATACGTTTTTCGAACTACACTTTGATTAGTTGAGTATTTAGACCGGAATTCACTTCCATGCTCTACATACGACTGGGCCGTGAACTCCTGTCTGTGGGAAAATTAATCACGTCACTACTGGAAAGTATTAGAAAGGTAAAACAAATTAATATCTATGCCGGCATGCACTAACCCTTTTATAAAATAAACACATAGTATCACGAATTGATATTTACAGATTACAAGCGGCCTGTGAGCAGGTCTTATGCCATTTACTCAAATCAGAGCGCTACGTGACAAGGCAAAACAGAAAGAACCGCCGAATGCGTCCCGATAATTACATTAAATTCACACGGCCGACGCCGGTCACACAACAAGAATGCTTACAGCAATAAATGACATGAAATGCAATGCCAAATGGACAAGCACAAAAACACTCCGATTAATACGACGAAAAATCTTTAGACAAAGCGGCGTGGGCATCTAATCCCTTAATTCAATAAAAGTATTTACGCATCGTTAAGCAAGACATTTATACAATTTATGGGCCTAATATCTCAGCACAATGCTGGATGCATAATGAATATTCCAATTCTGGGTCCAAGGTCAAACAAGCGCTGAATCGGTGCCATGTGTGTGCATAATAATATTATTCAAGCCCAAAGCCTGAATCCTCGTAGAAGTCTCGCAGCTCCTGTAATCGCGACATAATAAATTCATCGTTCTTAAAAACACAAAATCCCTACCTGGGATATCAAGATTCAATCTCAGCAAATACGCCCCATAGGTCACGTACCCTGAAAAGTATTAGCAACGGCACTGGATATCACGTCCCCGCCAGCTCTCATGTAGAATCACACCGTAGCACACACACATAATATAGCTTGTCAAAAAGACCCAACTGGTACCACAGATCAGAACTGAAGCAATAAAACATCAAATACGGTGAGGTAGAAATTCCTCCCGTGCAACTACTGTTGCTTAAATTACAAAGTACAAAATCACTGCGTTTGCATAACGATCGTAAATATCAGAATTCCCAAACCAGACCTGACATTAATATTATCAAGTCCCACTTGTCACCGCTTATCTAACGTTTCCGTGATAATTAACCTCATAAGTACTAGGCTTTTCAAGTACACAACAACTTGAAGAACTTGTACTCTAATCATAACAGATCAACATCAGCAAATGCCAATAGAATATTAAATGCAAAAAGAATCAGCAAAATTGTCACGTATCGCTATTTAAAATATCATGCCGGCAGAATCTACATATTCGCACACAAAACAAAGTTATTTACAAAATATACAATTTTCCAGTTATACGCGATTTTTTTTACCCATCAAAATGAATTAATTCAAATTTTTACTCAACACATCTGCGTCTAGTCCGATGCCATGGAATTGACCTCGTCATCATCCCGTATTATGGACCTAGCCTTCCATAATTTCAACTCTTGAAGTCGTTGCTGATGATACCATGTTCCTTCTGCCGTCGGTCGTCATCTTGGCGCTGAATGAAAGTGTAATGGTTAATATCAAAAATATAACTGCTTATTTGTGCTACTAAATTCACACAAGAGTCCTATCGCAGTATCGCTGACTTACCCTGACTTTGTGGTGTAAGAACCACTTAACTACTCACTAAAATCAATATGTTGCTCGACACACAACTTACTAAGTTTTAGTCACTAGCACAAGTAAAAAGTAATCGCTATACAGCCCGGCCTGGCTTCGCCGTCCGCTTCACAAAATCAAGTGTCTTTTCCGTGTTGCTCGGCTCCCAGTATTCATTCAATCACTCAAATCTTTAGGAGGGGGATATCCGCTCCTCAATAAATCGATAAAATTGTCCTATCACGTTTGAACACATATCAAAAGTCTTGTAAAAATTCGCACATTACAGCCATACTATTGCGGAGAATATTGCATCGTAGGATCTATTAATTCACTGTCGCGTGGGTACTTTTAGATTCGGGCCACCCTAAGCATTCGCCTTTCATTGGTCACAAGTTCAAATCCTTTTAAGCATTATGTTCGTGGTCACACCTATTTGTGACGTCAATCAGCGCGAAGATCCAGTACGCATTCAACCTTGGCTGTCTTATACAAGGAAACTTCTGTATTGTGCCTTCAAGCTTATGACGACTTAGTTCAGTTTCATTGTTCGCAAGATGCGAGCCAAAAATAGATTGTGCAGACTTCACGTCTCCAGTATTGTGACATCGCTCGGCTCTCAGAGCATCACGGCCTCCCTCAAGCTAACCAGAACTTCCTTCAAATAACATAAATCTATGCCCAAAGAAAAGAATAATATGAACACTGAAATATTAGCATAGGATTTTAGGGTTCATTCACCCCATAAAAGGTGAAATTTAACTTAGAAGAAGTAGATTTCACTTCCATACGGCACCTCTTTTCTGCGAGAGTAAGCCCCTCTTCAAATCGTAGATCTTATACGCCCCTGCTATCAGCCTAGTACTCAGCTACCTTTCACTAATGAGTTTCCTCAATGTCTCGTCGCCTCAAGCGTGTCTGGTATTTCTTCTCTCTCATTCCACTTAGACGTCATTAGCAGTAGACTACCTGCTTTCCTCCTCATATGTAAACAACACAATGTTTACGTTCTTCACAACGAGTACTCACCGATGCTAGCCAAGTGTACTTGTGCATGGTACTATGTCCGTGAAATTTGCTCCTATGACATTATTCCTTCTCGTTCCCAAGGTTCCTGTTCATGATAAATCTTCATGTTACAAATGTTGTACACGGCCTGAGCTCCGGTACTCACTTCTTCTACTCGATAAGCATTGTTCCCCAGATTTCTGATTATTTTGAATGGTCCCAGATATTTAACACAGAACTTGTGGAATATCTTGTTCGATGGATTAGATAGCGGTGGTTTCTTTATGAGGACCAACTCTGACTCGTTCAGTTCCCGATGGAATCTCTTTCCTCTTACCCTTCTTAGCCGTCTGTCAGCCTGTGCTCTCATGTGTACTACAGTATTTTGAATCCTTAAGTCGTGTGTTGGCATAGGATCACGTGGACAGATGACAATGTTGTCCCACGATCTCTCAGGCACTCTGTTATGGTGGAGAACCAAAGGAATTTCTCCCGTTGACTCATGTCTTGTGTAATTGATACAAGTCTCAACATCCTTAATACGATCCACCCACTTATAGTGTTCATTTGGAATCAAGACCCTAAAGAATGACGAAATATTTCTCATCACACGTTCACTCGGATTTGCAGCTGGGTTGCGAATCGATGAAAATATATGTTTTACTCCAAGATTAATTAATCCTTGTTTAAATTCATTGCTGGTGAAGTAACTTCCGTGATCTGACAAAATAAACTCAGGTTTTCCCATGGTCGGAATCACTTTAATTTTAAGGCGGCTAAGAACCTGTTTCGAAGTGGTCTTTTGTATGGGACACAAAACCACAAATTTCGAAAATACATCTAAGCACACCAATAGATGTCGGCATCCTCTTCTTCCTTTCGTTATTGGCCCATAGGTGTCAATCGCCATCAGCTCACATGGTTTAAGTGGTAGCAAAGGTTTCGGGTACTGCTTCATTAGGTAATTGTTAGGTTTTGTGCGCTGACAAGTATCGCACGTCTTGATTACCTCACAAATAGTGGTTCTCATACGAGGCCAGGTAAATGCCTCTGCTATAGTTGCTTCAACTTTATCGATTCCAATATGTCCCAAGGTTTCATGTGTATGCCATGTTAATCCACGCTGTAAAGACGCTGGTACCAAAATTCGTAGTTTCGAATGTTCTTCATCAATAAATTTGTGTAATAAATTATTGCGGTACATGTATCTTCCTTCCTTTATCAGAGCTTCCTTGTACGCTGGTGTTCCTCTCTGTAGTTCTCCTTTAAAGAATTTTATTAACTGCATCATCCATGGTTCTGCCTCCTGTTCTCTGGGTAGTTCTTTCAGTTCGTCAAGAAACTCACGATCCTTATCTGTTAACTCAAGGTGATTCACGACAGCTTCCTCATCAACTTCCGCCTCAGGGTTCCTGCTAAGCGCATCTGGTATTATATTCATCTTACCAGGGCAATGTTCAATTTCCAAATCAAATTGTTGGATGTAAATGGACCATCTGGTGATTCTTTCGCTGAGCATAGTAGTCTTGGATAAGAACGTTAGTGCCTTGTGGTCAGTTCTTATTGTTATGGGGTAACCAAATACTATTTTACGCCATTGTTGTAAAGCGTGAAGTATAGCCAAAAGCTCCAGCTCTGTTACGGTGTAGTTACGTTCATGTTTGCGCAATTTGCGACTTACGAAGGCAAGGTAAGACCGATGTTGAAGGTTGTTCGGATCTTCCTGGAATAGCATAGCTCCGATTCCTATGAATGAGGCGTCCGCCTGAATAACAAATTTTCGGCTAAAATCTGGGTAACCCAGTTTGATACAATTTTTTAGAAGTAACTTTGTAGCCTGGAAAGACTTATTGCAAACGTCATTCCAAAACCACTTGTTATTCTTTTTGAGCAGTTCCTGCATAGGGGCGACCGTCTCTGTATACCCCGGGCAATTTTCCTTGAAAAATCCCGTAACTCCCAGGAAAGCACGAACATGTTTCACCCTAGTTGGTGTGGGGAAGTTCATAATTGCTTCAATCTTGGCTGGATTTGGTCTCACTCCATCCTTATCGATAACATGTCCTAAATACAAAATTTCATCTTTAAAGAAATGCGACTTTTTAAGGTTGATTTTGAAGTTCGATGTGCGTAGGTTGTCCAGTAACTTGTCCAGATTATTCATGTGATCTTCAATATTGTCAGACGCCAACAATATATCGTCAATGTACCTCACTGTCATCTGCTTGACCTCCTCTGTCAAATTGCGATCTAGGGCTCTTATTAGGGCACAACCGGCTGTTTTAACGCCAAAAGGCATCCTCGAAAATACGAATGTTTGATTGTTGAACAGGAAGCCTGTCAACAATTGGGATTTTTCATCCAATTCGATGTGGTGAAAACTTGAGGTCAAATCCACACTCGAATAAATGCTTTTTCCTCGGAAACCCTTAAGGACGTCTCTGATTAACGGCGCTTGGTCATATTCTGGAAGAAGTCTATTGTTGAGGGGTCTGGCGTCTAAACATAGCCTTATTGAACCGTTAGGTTTGGCAACGGCCAATATAGCATTGAGAAATGGCGTGGGAGTCTTGCGTATAACTCCAGCCTGTAGCATCCCGCCAATAATCTCGCTTACTTGGTTCTGATATTTTTCAGGTATTGGATACAATCGGCTTTTAAATGGGGACCAATCACTGACTTGCATAGAATATTTAAAATTTAAGATTTTCCCAGGTATTGTATCAAAGACATTACGGTGTTTTCTGAGTATCTGTTCGAGTCTTTCTTTGTCTGCACCCCTTAAATTGACTCCATCTAGGCGTTCTTGTAATTGTTGTTCGAAGTCGTCTGCGTTGCCATCTGCTTCAGCCAACAATGCCCATATCTCAGCTCCTTCTTCTTCTTCTTCTTCTTCTTCTTCTTCTTCAAGTTCCACGAGTGCAGTGTTTATGCCATCAGTTCCAAGTTCCAATTCTTCCCTTATCTCCTCACTAATTGCTTCGAGCAGCCAGGTGTTTACCTCTCCCCCTGTAGTCGCTTCATTCATGTTCAACCCCACATTCCTCATTCCTTCTATATTCTTGAAACTCACAGTGTTTTTATGCAAGTCGATGACTGCTTGATATTCACATATGAAATTTGATCCCAGTATTATGTTGAAGTTTAGCTTAGGTAGAATTATGAAACTCTGAGCGAATGTATGCTCCAGAATTTCTAGTTCCAAGTACGCTTGTGTTTTACAAGTCACGGTGCGCTCAGGAATAACGCCACGTACTTTCATTTGAGGGACCGGAATTATAGGTACTGTGTAATTCCGCCCTATCTCTCGCACTAAGGCCTCAGATACTAGACTTATCTGACTACCCGTATCAACTAAACATTTTACCCTTAATCCACCGATTCTAGCATAAATAACAGGTAATTTCATAATAGTGTCATTGTGAGGTTTAATGATTTCTTCTAGGCAATCCTCTGGTCTCGCGATCCACTCCGTAATATTTGCCACAATCCATCCATCTCCTTCAGCACACTGGTCGCTCGTGAGACTGTCTTCTTGGTCGTTTTTTATAGTTTTTTTTATCCTGGCGACCTCCATTTTGATTTTGTCGTCCAGATTCCTGTCTTTCACGGTGCATCTGTAAGCTTTGCGCCCCGTCATCTTCCGTGTAGTTGTCTGGATCCTTACGTCTGTTCATCGCGATTTCCCAGCGATTTCTCTCTCCCCCTCCAGTATTTTGTAGCTCCTCTAAATAACGTTGCGATTCCTCGTATCGTTGGTCTAGATTACGATAGTCATCCTGTAGTCCCGATTTTTCGTGATACCGTTGGTTTCTGCGGTTACCATGGTTCTCGTACCGTCTTTGTTGCCACCTCTGATTATAATTGTTGTCGTAATTGTTGCCTCTATATGGGATCTCCTGTCTCCCATAGAATCGTCCCTGGTTCTGGTATCTCCTCTGCGGATATCCTTCCTCATAATATTTTCTCCTCTGCTGGTCGTCGTACCTCGTTTGGAACCTCCTTTCATTTCCCGTGTCGTTTCTTTGGTTCTGATTATTTCCCATGTCGTTTCTTTGGTTCTGATTATTTCCCGTGTTAGTCGACTGCGATTTAGTGTTTCCGGCCTGAGGTTTTACTATTTCAGTGGTGTTAACCATCTCGTCCCTGTTTACTCTTTTTTCCCTTCCTTGAAATTGATTGTTGGACTCATCTAAATGCCGTAATAATTCTTCCGCTTCGACTGCTGTACTTATATTTGCTGCTGCTAAAAATTGCTGAGCATGTGTAGGGAGTTGCTTGCTAATCGTCATTATGAGATCCTGTTCATTCGGTGGGTGGTCAAGATCGCGCAAATTTAACATCTGACGTGTGAAGTAGTCTGCAAATCTGGTTTGTTGTGAACCGTGGTATTTTCTTGCGTAGAGTTCCAACCTCAAGTTTTGCTGATGGCTCGGCCCCCAATTTTTTTTTAAAAACGCCTGTCGGAAACCCTCCATTGTTTCAAATGTATAGCGGAAGCTTAAGAACCAAATTAATGCTCCGCCGCCAAGATAGCGTTCCACTGTCCTCAATTGTCTCTCCGGACTTAGATTTTGGTCCATAAAGAAATTTTCCAATTCTTTCAGGAACATTTTCGGTGTAACTCCAGTATCAGGTATAAATTTATTCGGGCGGAAATCATTCGCTCTAATAACCTGAATAACTTGAGCTGGTAATTGGTTTGCCTGAGGGGTAGAAGCACGTCCCTCGCATTCTCTAAATAGCTGTGTGTTCACGGTGTCTGGGCTCCGACCTGTCTCCGAATTGTTTGAAGTTATCTCCTTATCTAAGTGTTCATCTTTCTGCCTGTCCACTAATGAGGCAAGTATGGTCCCCCTTTCCATCGATTTCAACTCGCTCTTTATCAGACGATCATTGTGTTCTTGTAACTTAGCTTTCATGTTCTCTTCAATGTCGCGGATTCGATTGCAGTTATCGCCTAATTGTTTTATCATAATCAACTTCTCGTCCTTCGCCTCTGCCGTCATCCGATTCCAGTCCTTCCTAATGCTGTCCTTCGCCTTTTCCAGCTCCTTATCTAGGCCCTTATCTACATTTGCTTGGTTAGTTTCAATTGTAGTCAACCTTGCTATTACAGTGTTATTGTTAGACTCCATTGTTGTTAATTTCGCTAGTATCCCGTTATTGTTCGACTCCATCGTTTCCCTTAGTTCTAGTTGCTCGGTTTCAATTTCTTTCCACCTACTTCCCGATACAAGTTCTAGTTTACTCATCTCCTGGACCAATCCGCTAATACCTCCGTCAATAGTATCGATTTGTGTCTGGACTAACTGTGCCCCTTCTTCGATTTTAATAAATTTCTCTTCTAAATGATTTTGCGCCCGCTTTATCTCTGCTGTATTCATTGAACATGCATTTTCAATTTGTGCGAGTTTACCCATCACGACTTCATCTAGATTATCAAGTTTTAAGCTGAAAGTATCCTCAATCTTTTTGATTTCGGCTAGTTGTTTCTTATTATTATTCTCCACGTCACTGGCTAATAAAATTAATTGCTGTTTTGTGTAATCTTTTATCTCGGTTGAAAGTGCTACAAGACCGTCGGTATTCTGTTTGGTTATTGTGTTCAAACGCCCCTCTAACTCGTTAGACTGTTTTTCACTTTGAATTTCGAGTTGCGTGTGTAATTGTTCCTTGAGTTCATTCGATTGTTTTTCACTTTGAATTTGCATGTCGTTAGACTGTTTTTCGCTAGCCTGCGCTATCTCATTTGTCATTTAAACCCTAAGTTCAGTTAATTTTTGTTGAGTGCGTTTCGCTGCCTCCTCAACCACTTCACGTATTTCTGCGAGAGTCGCCATATCTTCACACAATATAATATCACACTTTAGAAATATAGGACAATGACAAGACCATCACCAAATTGGCACATATGCACGCACATAATTATCCCCAATTTAACCCTTTGATTACTCAATTCATTTACATTTACCCTAAGCAACACATCCTTGAGTATATCAATTATTTTTATTAATTCTGTCTTTAAAACCCCTTTGATTCAGTACCAAATTTCTAGCCTTATATCTGACTAATATAACTAATTGACCAACATATTAATTAGCTCTTAAGGTATAACCTTCCTGTCATTCAAATTTTTGGAGTTTGGATTGCTAACAAAAGTATTATTTTAAATGGTTGGGCGCCTGGAACATAAGCTCTAGTATCTACTTATCAAATCTCAATTCAACTACTATGTTCCAAATTTAATTCTATTACAAACTCCAAGATTTTACATAACAAATTTCTAGCGGTAACACATCGCTTATCTAAGTAAATAAAATATCACATCCGGTGATCTATTTATACGTACGACGTGTTTCACTGGTCTAGCCATTCCATATTGCTTTTCCCAGCTTCCACACTTTGCACCAATGTACGCATACACAAAAAATTGGCTTACGTGTCGGAGTCATAGAATCCTTACTGTCACCTTGTGATACATAAAGAAACCAATTTTCCCCACGTGGCAGCGCCATAGAAATCTTATGTGCCCTTTGGAAGAGATGACATTACACGAGAAAACTGCGGGGTCATGATCGGTCACTAATTGGTTTATAGAACATGCCTCTCATAAAGTTTCCAGGGTCCATAAGGTTCTAATGTTATGAATAATTAAAATGACAGGTTAAAACAAAATACAATTTAATACTGAATCAGCCATAGAACAAATATATCCTCCCTTGCGTGTGCTGATAACCCTACCTTCTGTTATGAGTAACAGCTGGGAGTTCATCAACCCACTTAGCGAGTATGAGGACTGGCGATCTGCCAACGTCAGCTGAGAGACGGAAGCTCCATTTGCCCGTGTTGACAAAATTGCCACTCACCACAACAGCTAATAAAAAAATGAATAACTGATCTGCATTGCAGTTTAAATAGAATTATCTAAACACTTGGCTTAGACAGCCTTAAACCCACGTGATCTAACACATCACGATACAAAATTTTACAAAATGATCAAACAAAATAAAAATACCTGAAATAAAATACAATATTATGTGCCGCGCTATACGTTTTTCGAACTACACTTTGATTAGTTGAGTATTTAGACCGGAATTCACTTCCATGCGCTACATACGACTGGGCCGTGAACTCCTGTCTGTGGGAAAATTAATCACGTCACTACTGGAAAGTATTAGAAAGGTAAAACAAATTAATATCTATGCCGGCATGCACTAACCCTTTTATAAAATAAACACATAGTATCACGAATTGATATTTACAGATTACAAGCGGCCTGTGAGCAGGTCTTATGCCATTTACTCAAATCAGAGCGCTACGTGACAAGGCAAAACAGAAAGAACCGCCGAATGCGTCCCGATAATTACATTAAATTCACACGGCCGACGCCGGTCACACAACAAGAATGCTTACAGCAATAAATGACATGAAATGCAATGCCAAATGGACAAGCACAAAAACACTCCGATTAATACGACGAAAAATCTTTAGACAAAGCGGCGTGGGCATCTAATCCCTTAATTCAATAAAAGTATTTACGCATCGTTAAGCAAGACATTTATACAATTTATGGGCCTAATATCTCAGCACAATGCTGGATGCATAATGAATATTCCAATTCTGGGTCCAAGGTCAAACAAGCGCTGAATCGGTGCCATGTGTGTGCATAATAATATTATTCAAGCCCAAAGCCTGAATCCTCGTAGAAGTCTCGCAGCTCCTGTAATCGCGACATAATAAATTCATCGTTCTTAAAAACACAAAATCCCTACCTGGGATATCAAGATTCAATCTCAGCAAATACGCCCCATAGGTCACGTACCCTGAAAAGTATTAGCAACGGCACTGGATATCACGTCCCCGCCAGCTCTCATGTAGAATCACACCGTAGCACACACACATAATATAGCTTGTCAAAAAGACCCAACTGGTACCACAGATCAGAACTGAAGCAATAAAACATCAAATACGGTGAGGTAGAAATTCCTCCCGTGCAACTACTGTTGCTTAAATTACAAAGTACAAAATCACTGCGTTTGCATAACGATCGTAAATATCAGAATTCCCAAACCAGACCTGACATTAATATTATCAAGTCCCACTTGTCACCGCTTATCTAACGTTTCCGTGATAATTAACCTCATAAGTACTAGGCTTTTCAAGTACACAACAACTTGAAGAACTTGTACTCTAATCATAACAGATCAACATCAGCAAATGCCAATAGAATATTAAATGCAAAAAGAATCAGCAAAATTGTCACGTATCGCTATTTAAAATATCATGCCGGCAGAATCTACATATTCGCACACAAAACAAAGTTATTTACAAAATATACAATTTTCCAGTTATACGCGATTTTTTTTACCCATCAAAATGAATTAATTCAAATTTTTACTCAACACATCTGCGTCTAGTCCGATGCCATGGAATTGACCTCGTCATCATCCCGTATTATGGACCTAGCCTTCCATAATTTCAACTCTTGAAGTCGTTGCTGATGATACCATGTTCCTTCTGCCGTCGGTCGTCATCTTGGCGCTGAATGAAAGTGTAATGGTTAATATCAAAAATATAACTGCTTATTTGTGCTACTAAATTCACACAAGAGTCCTATCGCAGTATCGCTGACTTGCCCTGACTTTGTGGTGTAAGAACCACTTAAGTACTCACTAAAATCAATATGTTGCTCGACACACAACTTACTAAGTTTTAGTCACTAGCACAAGTAAAAAGTAATCGCTATACAGCCCGGCCTGGCTTCGCCGTCCGCTTCACAAAATCAAGTGTCTTTTCCGTGTTGCTCGGCTCCCAGTATTCATTCAATCACTCAAATCTTTAGGAGGGGGATATCCGCTCCTCAATAAATCGATAAAATTGTCCTATCACGTTTGAACACATATCAAAAGTCTTGTAAAAATTCGCACATTACAGCCATACTATTGCGGAGAATATTGCATCGTAGGATCTATTAATTCACTGTCGCGTGGGTACTTTTAGATTCGGGCCACCCTAAGCATTCGCCTTTCATTGGTCACAAGTTCAAATCCTTTTAAGCATTATGTTCGTGGTCACACCTATTTGTGACGTCAATCAGCGCGAAGATCCAGTACGCATTCAACCTTGGCTGTCTTATACAAGGAAACTTCTGAATTGTGCCTTCAAGCTTATGACGACTTAGTTCAGTTTCATTGTTCGCAAGATGCGAGCCAAAAATAGATTGTGCAGACTTCACGTCTCCAGTATTGTGACATCGCTCGGCTCTCAGAGCATCACGGCCTCCCTCAAGCTAACCAGAACTTCCTTCAAATAACATAAATCTATGCCCAAAGAAAAGAATAATATGAACACTGAAATATTAGCATAGGATTTTAGGGTTCAATATATACCAGGTGAGTCAGCCACCCCTATTTTTTTTTAGTTTTCGGCCACACATTCAACGTCTGATGCCAATATGGTCGACAGTTCCCCGTCCAAAGCCAAGCCACAATGACCCTAAACGACTTCACAAGATTTATGACGACATGGAAGAAAGACCTTTACAAAAACATGTATGCGACAAGTGATAATTCAAAGCATCAAACTGTCTTACGGGCATGTACAAAGAACATGCCGATGATACGGTTTCAGTTGGATATGAAATTGACGCTCGGTACGGTGGATTACTGATAAAGAAAAGTGAATGAAACTTTGAAGTGGAAAGCTGTATCACATCTCAAACGCTTTCAGGCAAGCCGAAGAGACAAGTAACCGTTGAGCAATGGTGTAAGTGCGTAGGGGATAAATGACCTGTTTTCGGGAGCTGGGTTCAAATCTCACCACCGCTAAAAAAAATTATGCACATTTTAAGCTTTGGGAATAATATACAAGGGCATTCGTGCCACATTTGACTAATATAATGCGGTGTTTATTTAGGGTTTAATGTGCACTGGGGGACAAGTAGTAAGGTTACATTGTTAGTAACTTGTTTAAAGTGACGTGAACTATATAACACCATGTTTGTAGTGATGGGGACAAATGGTAAGGTTACATTGTTAGTAACTTATTTAAGGTGACGTGATCTATATAACAACATGTTTGTAGCGAAGGGGGACTAATGGTAAGGTTACATTGTTATTAACTTATTTAAAGTGACGTGAACTATATAACACCATGTTTGTAGTGGAGGGGGGGGGGGGGGATGGTAAGGTTACATTGTTAGTAACTTAAGGTGGCGTGAACTATATAACACCATGTTTGTAGTGATAGGGGACAAATTGTAAGGTTACATTGTTAGTAACTTATTTAAGGTGACGTGGACTATATAACACCATGTTTGTAGTAATGGGGGACAAATGGTAAGGTTACATTGTTAGTAACTTAAGATGACCTGTACTTTATAACACCATCTTTGTAGTAATGGGGGACAAATGGTATGGTTACATTGTTAGTAACTTATTTAAGGTGACGTGGACTAAATAACACCATGTTTGTAGTTATGGGGGACAAATGGTAAGGTTACATTGTTAGTAACTTAAGATGACCTGTACTTTATAACACCATCTTTGTAGTAATGGGGGACAAATGGTATGGTTACATTGTTAGTAACTTACTTAAGGTGACGTGGACTATATAACACCATGTTTGTAGTGATGGGGACAAATGGTATGGTTACATTGTTAGTAACTTATTTAAGGTGACGTGGACTATATAACACCATGTTTGTAGTGTTTGGGGACAAACGGTGAGGTTACATCGTTCAAGGTGACGTGGACTATATAACACCATGTTTGTAGTGATAGGGGGAAGTTGTAGGTTACATTGTTATTAACTTATTTAAGGTGACGAGATGTACCTGGTGTGGCGCGGGATAATCCCTAGCAGCAGAGAGAGCGGACCCCACCCTGGTCGATAGCAGGGAGAAGGATAACCACCGAGCGGTCGCCTTTCAGGGACACATTCTCTTCAACAGAGTCGCCAATCATAGTCCTTGATCAGCCTTTCCCACAACTAACTAGCATTTGATATCCTCCAGATCGGTTAGAAATGGAGGCATCTGGACAAATATTGTGAGCAAACTGAGGATGCAAGAGCAGACATTTTACTAGCAATAAAATGGGATGTAACGTGCCCTAAATCAAACTGTTGCAAAGCCGATCTTACATTCATAGGAAATACATGGATCAAGTAAATAATATTCACGTACCAAGAAGGAATCGTAGGAATTACATAAAATTGGTTTTATATAATTGTAACGTTTACGTGAACCTGAGAGGAATCTGGATCGCGGACGATGACGATATTTGATGATAGAAGTGTGGGGTTCCCGGTCGGTGCGTAGTAACAGAACAAAATACATTGGTTGGTGACTCACTCACTCATTCGCAACACCACAGTGGTTTAGGCAACGGCTCTATGTTAGCCGTATTGGAATAGGCAGGAATTCCAGATAACACGGCGGGCTGTTGACAGGCCCTTCCCTTCCCGGCTGCCATTTCCCCTCACCCCACAAATTCATAGGGCTTGGAAATGAGCAGTAAATTATCACAATATAAAAGCAAAGTAAACTTATAAATAGAAACGATCACTGGCAGCCATTTAATGTCATCCTCACGCATGCTCCCCTCATCGAAGAGCACCACTCATCATACGAAAATTCTTCTCAGGATATTAAAAATAATAATTAATTGTTCCTTTTATAAAACATTTCTTTCAGAATGATATATTTTACAGTACTGTATCTTCAATTTAAAGCACACTTTGTTAACAGATATGTTTTTTTGAATATTTATTATGAAAAATTATCATCAAATCAACTCGTATTTCTATTAGCTTTAATTGATTATAGAATCAACATTGCTCCTAATTCTATTAGTTTTAATTAACCTTAGACAGTTACTGACGAAGGACACAATGTGGTCTAAAGTTGTATTTACACTAAGGTGTACCAATAAAATAAAAACTCATAGTATTTCACTTCTATATAACGTCAGTAAGGAAACCTTTCAATATGACTAATTTCAAATCATTACGTATCTTTGATTTCTACCGTAATCGCAAAACAAAACCCACATGGTTTAAAGAAACTGAAACAGACCCAGTAGAATTTAAAAGTATAGACAATTCCCTACTCGATCGAAAAGCTAACATAATTACTAAGGACGAAAATATAAGGTTCCAAGACAAATCTATACTAAAATCCAAACCCATCTTCTCGGAAGAAGAGAGGATAAGAAGATCAGAAGAAACGAAGTGATACTGGCCACTAAGGAAAGAACCACACACAGAGAAAGGATTGATTCAACGTTCCCCAAAGAAGGTGAATCGGAAGAAGGAGAAGAAGAATTACATTCATTCGAGCAAAAATGTTTAACAATATTCATAAATACTTTTCTAAGATAGAGATACAGTTCTAATAGACCTGAGGTGGGGAAAATTAATGACCTTTTTGTTTTGGGTATTTTGAGTAAATTAGTGTGTCATAGGGAAAAGGGGGTCATGCTGAGTCCTATGACACCTCTCACATCCAAATCCGATTATTAGTATATACAATCTCAGGTAGTTTTGGTTATTTTGGATAAATGAGTGGACCATGGACAAGGGAGGCATCGCCTCGAGTCCTATGGCATTTCACACGTCCAATTCCGATTGTTAGTTTATAAAATCTCAGAAATCTCAGATCAATGACCTTGCAGTTTTGGGTATTTTGGATAAATGAGTAAGCCATACGAAAGGTAACTTTGCCCCGAGTAATTTGACACCTTATATGTCCAAATCTGATTATTGGTTCATGAGAAATCGACAAGCACCGCGTAGGTACTTTTTGATCACTCCTCGTGTGTTAGACCCGGCCTCATAACACTACTGACTTGCATATTCAAAATATTGTATTCTTAGAGTTAAGTTTTATTTACTACCCGGCATGCCAGTAAATCTACTGACACGACCCCCTCGCATTTACGCACCCTCAAATGCTAATTGGCTGCGCGAGGTTTCGATCCTGCAATCTTAGTCACAGCAGGCGAGAAATTTACCACTGAGCCACGCAGCCAGCCCAAGAAAGATAGATGGAAAGAATAAGAATAAGTGTTTGAATTGTAATTTCGTTTACTGAAGTGGGATAAACTATATTCTTTATTTTTCTGTCTGGTGCCTCGGTCCTTATGCATTATTAGGCTGTGCTAAGACATTCATGTCAGGATATGTCACTTCGCGATGGATCAACAAGCTATTCTCACACCTTGCATTGTGGTATCGTAAGTATACAGACTGTGCAATTGGGTTACTTTGAGATTTAAGGCTTCCTGTTAAGTCCCTCACCCTTTTGTGTAACATAAATAATTTGTAGCCAGAAACCTTCCCTGGAGTGCACACAACAACTCACCCAAACTTCATCGCAATCGGATGAATGGTATATGAACGCATAGGGGACACACATGCCGACAGACAAACAAACGATCACGTAACATTGATTTTTATATAGATATTATTTTTCATTAAAAATACCCTATTTAGTGTAGAATATAAGTATGTTATAGTAATGCTGATGAACACCCCTATGAAGGGTTGAAAACATGTTTCAAAACACCTGCTAACAGGTGGATCTCAGTATGTATGTCTACCCCTTATTATTCCCGTTTTCCAACGGGGTCGGGGATGAGATGCGATGGAAGTCTTTGTGGCGATGGTTTTTACGGCTGGATGCCCTTCCTGACGCCAACCTCATGAGAGGAGTTAATGAGAGATGAAATGAATGATGGTGAATGAAACTGGGCAAGGATGTGGAAGGAAGCGGCCGTGGCCTGTCAGAAGGTACCGTCCCAGCATTTGCCTGGTGTTGAAAATGGGAAACCACGGAAAACCATTTCAAGGACGGCCGACGGTGGGGCTCGAACCCACGCGTCTACCGAGTCAGCAGAGAGCTTGGTCCCATGACCTAATGCTGCGCTTTAGCCAGCGTAGCCACTACTGTCGGTTAACAGGTGGATCTCAGTAAACCCAATTAATAGTTGATTATTTATGTTAAATAATTCAATGTACTGTAACTGAGTTAACACTGTGGTTCTGTAGACTTAGCTGATTTACGGCTGTTCTTGTACTGACCTCAACTTCACTAAGAATACAATTTAGGCCTTCATTTGTGTGGGATTTTTAATTTATTAATGGGCTCCCGAATGACGGAAACCTTCAAAACTTTCGAAATCTCATTTCCTGCGTCATATTAATCTGAGGACCATTCGCTTTTATAAAAGTAAGTTTATTTACTTCATAGCTCATTCCTAAAGCTAATCGGGGCGTGGTGGTGCAGCGGTCAAGCTGTTGGCCTCTCACCAAGGCGAACCGGGTTCGATTCCCGGTCACTGCATGTGAGATTTTCGTAGTGAAATGCCATGTCCTGTGGTTCGGATTCCAGGTAAAACGGAGGTCCCATGGCTTATGATCGCGAGATTAACGGTCACGTTAAACTACAAGCTTCCTTTTCCTACAGCTAATTTCCCACATCCGTGCGTCTGATTAATAAACCCAGTCATGTACCTGTTTTATTTTCCTCTGCATGATACAACAGACATTAAACAAGTAGTTCCATGACAAAGTAGCTTTCCACGGTGGGTGAGTGGTCAACGTGTCGGTCTACCAACCCCAAGCTTGCAGGTTCACTCCTGGCCGTGGCAAGTGATTTTTGAAAGGCGGCAAAAATTACGACATCTTGTCATACGATGTTGGTATGTCAAAGAACCCATTTGAATTCAGTAGGCCGTGTTCATAATGGCAAAATTAATCTCGGGATTTTCCGCCAACATAAAGTTCCTCATTTCTCTACCAGAAAGCGCTATAGTGTTCGAAGAGCTTAGATATCTAAACTCCTTGACTTTCATAGTGCTTCAAGGAACAACGAAATTCGACATGCAAGCTACCCTTTGGGTGTCAATTAACAAAGCTTGCACCCGGAACCCGAGGCCATACGATATGACAAAGTAAATAGCCTCCTTTTATTAAAATTTAAGATTCATGCCAATGATTAATCTATATACGTATAAGAAATTAATTGTTATATTGGATCAATCAGCGCGCGTAAAATCATGTTAAATCATCTGTTATTGTCCCAATTTTGGATTATATCCGTTTGTTACTATAGAAATACAAGTATTTAAAAATTGGACTTATCAGCAGTCTTAGAATCATGTTGGATCCACTGACATGTATTAGTTATTCCAAATTAATCTAGAATGTCAGGTACTATACGTGTGCAAAGTTTCATTAATTAAACAATAGTACATTATGCAACGAGCCTATAATGGCTATAATTAAGACACGAGTATTTTTTATAAAACGAGCGTATGCGAGTTTTATAATTTCCATACGAGTGTCTTAATTACCATTATAGGCGAGTTGCATACGACTGTTTATGTTCGACGATAATTATAACTTTATTATATGTTTTAACATAAATATTCATAAATATCTGTTGAGAGTCAGCTACTGGAATTTTGTGATCGCAGAGCGAGCGTTGGGTGTTATATCTTTGTCTTTCAAGAGCTTTGAACGACCGACGCATGCGCTGTGTGGGCTTGCAATGCCATATGCAGCCATATGTTTACATCAGCCGTCCCTCAGTAATATTGTCACCGCAGTCATTTGAAGACAATGCGCTGTGTAGAAATTAGTGTTGGTGATTTTAAGGTACAGTGCTATTTCTTGTCTCATATTCGCCAGTTTATTTACGCGAACATATGGATGGTGGTTATTCCATGTCGGTAATTTATTATAGTTCGATGTTGTGTTTATGTCCGACATGTTGGATTTTGAGCGCATGCGCGAAGTTATCGTTACCTAATTGGTCAATGAACGAGCTCTGATTGGCTGGAGAAACTGTATCATAATGGAAAACAGTGTTATAATGACCATCATTATGATACAGTTATCTGACACATAATAGTGAGGGTCGAACATAAAATACGCTTATGAGATCACCTTTTGTCAGTGTGTTTGTGTGTGTGCATGTGTCCCTAATAAATTATAAACGGTTGGAGTGATTTCAATGAAACTCGGTAAGGTCATATTAATATGTTGTCCTACTCCGACCATGCCCTTCAAAATTTAATACGTTTACCCAATACAACATGGCGGCTGTGCGAAATATTTCACCGGCGTTCTATATCTCCGAAACTACTACTGATATCACCCTGAAATTTTGTACGGTAATATAGAGCGCTAATAAACGTTCATCCATGTCAATTTCATAAACCTGTTAAGTAGAAAACGAACATGACGACCAAATGAAATTGAAACACGTGATTTAACCATCCGAGTGCAGTGAAGCTTGGTACAGCAAATGTTTATACACATTGTAATGCACTGACATTTAATTTTTATTTCAATTGTTTACATAAATTCAAGATGGCGGCTTTGCGAAATGTTAAAATAGAGATTTTATTTCTTGTGACCCAATCATGCGATCAAAGTCAAAGTTTGAATAATTAACCTTCGCATTAATCGTCATCTAATGTTGTATAACTCTATGGCCTACTTATATAAAAATCCAACATGGCGACTATCCAAAATATTTAGACGGTTCTCAATATCTATTAATCTATGACAGCAATCAAACTGAAATTTTGTATGTTTATAAAAGATACTAACATTAGTTCATCTATGGGACTTTGAATAACCTGATGAGCAGAAATCCAAAATGGTGGCAACGCGAAATATAATCATTTGAATGGACGTTTCTCGCGATTTATCGATTCACGCGCAGTGAAACTTGGTATGGTAAATGCTTATACAAATTTTAATACACTGACATCTTATTTATTTCAGTTGTTTTCATAACCTTAAGATGGTGGCTGTGCGAAATTTAAAAATCTCGTCTTTTTTCTTATGTCCTGATCATGCGATTGAAGTTTGAATAATAAACCTACGCAATAATCTTCATGTGACTGTACATACCTCTGAGTCCTACATATATAAAAATCCAACATGGTGACCATCCAAAATATTTAGATGGTCCTCAATATCTTCTAATCTATTGCAGCAAACAAACTGAAAATTTGTATGTTGATGGAGGCAATTAACATACGTAGGATATATGAAAATAGGCAGTATAGTTCTTCACGGAACTACTTGTTTGTGTTCAATACATGAATAACCACTTTCATAAATTATTTTGTAAGGACGTCCATCTTAATGGGATTGTAATTTTTTTATTTATTTAGTCAATTTACCCTCTAGGTTGGTGGTTCCCACGGACTCAGCGAGGGAACTCACCACTACCGCCTCTATGGGCAGTGTCCTGGAGCTTGGAACATCTGGTCGGGAGGGATACAACCGGGGAGGTGTGATCAGCACTTCGCCCAGGCGGCCTCACCTGCAAAGCGAACAGGGGCCTCATGAGGGATTGGAAGGGATGGAAGATTGGGATGGATAGGCTAGGAAGCGGGAAGGAGGCGGCCGTGGCCTTACAGTAGGTACCATCCCGGCATTTGCCCGAAGACGATGCGGGAAACCACGGTAAACCACTTCGAAGATGGCTGAGGTGGGAATCGAACCCCCTCTGCTCATTTGGGCCACCCGAGGCTGAGTAGACCCCGTTCCAGTCCTCATACCACTTTTCAAATTTCGTGGCAGAGCCGGGAATCGAACCCAGGACCTCCGGGGCGGCAGCTAACCATGCTGACCGCTACGCTACGGAGGCGACGGGATTGTAAATAAAAAATTGTAATTCTTAGAGTGAAGTCTTTTCGTAAACAAAATACTTACAATAGTGTTGGAGCAAAGCTGATGAATACCCCATTGTAGGGTTGAAAACATGTTACAGCAATGGACATAACATCAGAGTATTAACAGGTGTCCTTAGTAAATTTCATGACTAATTGTAACTCCCCGCCCAACCTTATAGGCCATACTTGTGTTGACAAACTGAAAATCATCTACTAATATATTACAGTACTTAAGCAACACTGAAAAATGGCTCTAATATTTTCATGATTGATATCATATTTGTTCAATTTGCTGCTCATCCACAAATTGGGAAAGTTCAGATAGAAATCTCAATTTATGTTTAGACATTAAATCTTAATTAAGCATTTATTTGGTCTTCTGCCCGAAGGCAGGTCCGAGACTCCGAAGAGGCTATCCTCAGACGGAGTTTGTTTGCAGTAGGGTGGACTGGGTCATTTCACTCCTCGTTATGTTGGCCAATAGCACAAAGTACCTAGAACCGGTATACCATCCAAATTCCGACCACGCCCAATGCTGCTTAACTGCGGAGTTCTCATGGGATCCGGAGTTTCAACACGGCTAGGCCGTTGGCCTTAAGTCTTCATAATGGAACAAAACGTTAATTGCATTCATACATTTTCATTGTGCCTTTCAGCGAGCAGTCTCTTTGCAAGCAAGAATCCTCTAAGATCCCATATTAGCAGTTAGCCTCCTTAATGTCGGGAGTGAACAATAGTAATTATTGTCATTTGAGTAGTCCATTATCAAAACTGATAATCTGACATTTTTTGGGAAATTGAGTTACACATGGCAAATGATCCGTCACAAGGCCAGCTACAACATATATAATGTGATATTTTAAGCCTCATACATGATTATGTTGAACATATTTCAAATCAGCAATATTCGTTCACTATTATTATTTTAACCGAATCAGTAGTCAGGAAAAGTGATGTTACTGGCGTCGTCGTGACGTTTCTATTGTTATGTTGACTTCTCTGGTGTTGTGGTGTTTCTAGTGTTATTTTTCAGTTCCTTCTACGTTAGTACTGTCCCCGTTTACCCGAATAGTAGGCTGTCAGATATCCGCCCCCTCAATCGGATTGCCAATAATCAACCGCACCGGCTCAGCTACACCAATGAAAATGGCACTGACAGATACTACCGAGATTTGAGCACAGAAGTTAACAGGAAATTATTGTGGAACACACCAAAATAGACGGGGGTTCATACTTACCTTTACTTACCTCTTAAAAATTATCTCGGGGATTGGGTTGTCAACTGGATCTCTAAAGTATGCTCCCACAATAACCTCCACCATGACATTTAAAAATGAACCAGAACGAAGACAAGAACATTGAACTGTACAAAAGCTTTTATTTCAAAATAAAGGGTATGACTTTAACAAACTCAACAAAATAAATGTGGCTATCAGTAGCCCATGTTAATCTGACTACGTCCTCCTATAGGACTTGCAAAGTTATCATACAACATGTTAGCTCCCCCGAGCTCAAAGTAACGTAATATTAAACACACTTGGATTGGATAAGGAAGTCAGGACGAGACATATATACAGAGCATTTGGTTTCTTTTAATAAACATGACACTTGTATTTATAGGCACAAGGCCACAATGTAGACGACCTTGCCCGCTGATAACCAGTTGTCTGGCCAGCTGCGGTCTACCCTTCAACATGACGCACACCTTGTCAAATGGATTCACTTGTCATGCCACATTGCGTAAGAATCCAGCTCCCTCTCAAACGCTCTAAATGTCCGCAAGACAACTCATATGGTTATGCAAATCTTTCAAATGCTCAACTCACATACCACTGGATTATTCTGACAATTCCTAAGCTTGTTTAATTATCATCCAAATGTTTAATAAGCATTGTTTAGAGTATATAACAAACTCTTAAATGTTTATAACAAAAACTCATAAATTATTTATAACAATTAGAAATTGTTTATAATATTGTCAAAGACAATAACAAAAATTTTAAACACGCCTCTAACATTACTTTCGTTCCACATTATTGTCAAAGATATTTACATCATTATTTACAATATTAACATTTAAATTATTCAAATTATTAATTTAAGAAATACATTTAACCACATGTTCATCCGGTTGGTAATTTCATAATCGTGTCAATATAATCGACCAATGAAGGTTAGTTATACATGTTAATGTCACAATCTGGTTTAATAAAGGTTTAATAATTATTATAATTATTTGTGACGGTAATCTTCATTCAAAATCTTATCTCAAATTCTTTCAATACTCTTGTTAATTATAACAGTAAATTCACTTGATTAATTTTCAAAGGACTACGACAATACACTCCAGCGGTAAATACTTCGCTTACAAAAAAAATGCACAAAACTGCATTAAAATAGGCCCAGAATTCATCATATATTAATATATACGGCATCAAAATCTTCCACAGAACTTACAAAAACCTCCACTAACAAATTCTTCAACATCATTAATTACTGTGGGAACCTCCTTCATTTATTCAAGGGCATTATACATCAGCGACTTTCAACACGTCCGCTGCACTAGCGATTATACATTCATAGTTCCACTTCAAAAATTCTTATAATCATTAATAGTTTCAAAACTGTTGTCATTTAACCTTCGTGGATTTCATTCATGAATCGAAATGAAGTAAAAATTTGCCAATCACAAACAAATTTAATAGTGAATACGCTTATATACGCCTCTCTGGTCTATCAAAATTTAAGATTATCATCTTCAAAGTATTGTAGTATAAAAATACTATCATCAAACAAAGTGCGACTAAACTGCAAAATAGTCGAATAGAATCCAATTAGACTGTGGAATGCAAACATTATTATTCAAATCTCTAATTGAGAAAAAACTCCTAACAAAAGTTCATGACTTTAATGCATTCAATAATTCATAATCAAAGTTCATCTTTCACAAAATTGTCTATGATGCAATGGTCGTTCATAACTGACGATAAATGTCTGTGTTGCAATCAATTCAAATAACGACTAGTATTTCCAAGATCGTCGACAACGTATTAGATTTTAACGCTCTAAAATCATTTAAATATTCTTCCTTCTTGATGATGACAGAAAATTGGTCAAAGTAATTAACTTGGGTAGAAATTACTTTAATAAAGTGACACGCTGTCTGAATTTAAATCTGCCATGAAAATCATTAACTTATAGTCAAATCGTGACTACAAAAATAAGCAAATTACTGAAATATCCAAATATCAGTCTCAACTGATCCAAAATCATTTGACTATGTCCATGACATAACAATGTCTTAATAAATCGACGAAAAAGGCATAACTCATCAAGGTGTACTGAGTATAGGAATCTCAAACAAGAATATAGGGCAAAATACATGAGGACAGAAAATATGGGAAAATGGTTGCTCAGATATCGCTAAAAAGCTCAAATAAAACAATAAACGTTCACGACTACCTTATCTGCCGATTGAAGTTCCAGAGGAAAATTCCCCAAAGAAGACTGCTGATGGATCCATTTCACCAACTTAAAGATGAGCTCCATCCTCGAAACAGGAAACAGCGCCCTTGGAGAATCGAACTGCTTCCTCCTCCGGAAATTGCACTGCTCCGTGTAGACGAAAGACATCCTTCCGGCAAAACTCTTCTTTGTGAGTCGGGACTACCCTGACCTCTCTTGAAAAATCCCTGAAGTTCTGGGAGAAAATCGCCATGAAGTTTGTGTAGTAATTTCCATCGAAATATTCATATACAGTGAGTATGAAATCGTTTCCATTGCTGTTTGATAGTATTCAGCGTTGAACCACGAAACATGGGTGTAGATGGTTGTTCACCACATGTTCGCTTGTGTGGAATAGCAATTAGCGAAGTTCCATGCTGCTATCTTACTCCAACGATGTATGTCCCAATTGCATTAAAGTCCTTTAGCCTTCCATCTTCTCTTCGGTTATGGTAATAGTAGAACAAACTGCCATATTAAACTGCTCCATAATACTGTAGCGTTGTGTCACAATTCAATCTTAAGTCTCCCTGTTGCACTAGCAGTGTCAGCCGTACCGTAGAATCTGACGATACAAAGTGCTTCTCAGGTGGCGAGAAAATCACTTTTGTCAGTCGTCTAAAAATGCCAATATCTTCCAAAATAACTTCGTGAAATTGTTCAACTTTTCTACACTCCTTAATGTAGCACAGCACAATAGAATTAGCTTATAGGCAAACACTAACTGTTCATAGCTAATCTTGTAGACGCGCTATAATGTGCGTTTTAACTTCGCCTAGTTTCACTCACTGTAAACTTGCACTGCTTGTCTGCTCGAATCTCGTTTAATGCGGTGGCTTCACCACGCGTTATAATGACGACTCTTTCTACTAATTTCACTCGACGTCTCACCAAAACGACTATATAAGAACTGAGACTGAAGATCTGAGACTGAAGATCTGACGATTTGAGACAGCTCTCTTCTGCGCAAGGCCTTTTATAAACTTCATAAGGGGCGTATCCATCCCTTCCATAGCGTGTTACTGCGTCATCGCTAGAAGTTCCAACTTCGTCAATACTTGACGGATTTTCAAAATTCAAAAACTGAAAATAAATTTCACCAAAATTCCAGATCAATGCCACTACTGCAAATGGATTTCCACAATTCTGCATTCCAAAAAGCATTAAAAATATCATAGTTTCAGCAATCTCCGTCTTCCTTCAAACAATCGTTCATTGGTTCGAGCCTCCCCTCCAATAGCATAATTTCTTCCTCAGCACAATTCCACGTTTCCTGCGACTGCGTCGTAAATCTCGAATCTTTCTCGATTAATGCTGACGTCATTGAGAATCTCAGCTCAAGTAGCCTGCTGGTATAACGTCTGCGTCATCCGTGCTTACGTCATGACTACCCACGTCATAACTATGACAGCCATAACTTTCTTCATAATTTTCAATATAGCCACCGTGGTCTCACTATAATTCAATTTACGGGGGCATTCTCCCCTCACCACGTTTTAAAAACAGTTGCAAATTGTTTTTAAACTCAGTGTTACAAGTACCTCAACTCTCTTGAACACTCTAGGATAGTATCTTTTCAAATTTCCAGCATTGAACTTGCCATAAATGACATTATTCTCATCATCGTAGAGTTCATAGCAGTTGTTTCCATAAGCGTTCGTAATTCTAAACGGACCCATAAACACAATTCCAAACTTGGGATAGATTTTCTTGCTCATATCAGCCTTGACAGGTCTGCGTAGTAATACAAGATTTCCAACTTGTAAGGGTGCACCAAAACGTTTTCCAGCTACTCTTTTCAATCGTTTCTCTGCTGCTTTCTGGAGTTGTTCCTTCGCCTTGTCAATCCTTTGCTGCCTTCCTAGGTCGGGATCTCTAGGAACGTGGTTGAAAAGATTATCCCACGGCCTTTCTGGGTTTCTTCCTAGATGAAGTCGCATTGGCACTTCTCCTGTGCTCTCCTGCATTGTAGAATTCAGACATTCCTCAATAAGGGGTACAAATCTCACCCAACCCGAATGATCATTTGGACAGAAAATTCGACTGAATTTCGAAAATTCAGCCATATATCTTTCCGAAGAATTCGATTCTGGATAACGCACGCTTGAAAATCAGTGCTTAATGCCAAGCCTTTCCATATCCGCTGCAAATTCCAAGGATGTAAACTGCGTTCCATGATCTGACAGTAGATATTCTGGTTTACCAGCTTTAGGAAATACAGCATTTTCCAGTCTGCTTACAACGTTCCTCGTGTTAGCTTTCTGCATGGGACTCATTGTTACAAATTTTGAGAAAACATCCACGGTAACCAACAGGTACTGGTTACCCTGATATCCCTTCGGACAGGGGCCAAATATGTCCGTCGCCATGAGTTCATTTGGTTTAGAAGGAATCATAGCCTTCGGTTTTCCTTTCAATAAAGCAGAAGCATACTTTGCTCTTTGACATTTGTCACATGATCGAATGACCTTCGCAATGCTGGAACGCATGTTAGTCCAAATAAATCTCTCTTTAAGAGTATCAAGAGTTTTATCTAAACCGGCATGTCCAGTTGCGTGATGAGCTACCCACACTAAATTGACAACAAGTTTAGGTGGCACGACTATTCGGAGTTTTGTATGCGCAGAGTCAGCATACTTGCATACGATGTCTCCACTCAAGACAAAGTGTCGTGAATTTCTCTGTGTAGCTGCATAGTCAACATCAGTATTGTCCATGTAACCCTTGAGGAACCTGTACATTTTCCTGATTGGAGCGTGTCTCTTCTGTGACACACCGATTCGGGCTAACCTCCTAACGGTTTCTTGATCTTCTTGCTCCAATTGTACATGGTGTATCTGCACATTTTTAATAGGGTTACGTGATAAAGCATCAGCCAGTAAGTCATCTTTCCCAGGCTGGTGGACGATAGTGGCGTTAAACTGTTGGGTGAACAAAGCCCAACGTGTCAATCTATCACTTGACATGTCCGTTTGCAGCATAAACTGTAGTGTTTTATGGTCAGTAATAATGATGACCTTATGTCCCAGCAGGATTTTCTTCCACGCTTGCAAAGCTGTCACAAAAGCTAACGCTTCAAGTTCAGTCGTGAAGTAGTTTTCCTCGTGTTTCTTCAACTTCCGACTAGTGAATGCAATGTAGTGCTTGTTGCCTGCCTCGTCTTTCTGGTATAAGACTGCACTAATGCCTATTCTTGATGCATCAGACTCAATATAAAACACCTTCTCAAAGTCTGGGTACTCCAGTTTCACGTTATTTCTGAGCATCTCTTTTGCTTTCTCAAAAGCCTCGTCTGCTGCGGTACTCCATTTCCATCTATTATTCTTCTTGAGTAAGTCATACAGAGGAGCCATAATTTCAGAGTATCTCGGACAGTGGCTGCTAATAAATTGGCATGCGCCTACAAATTCTCTGACTTGTTTTACCTTAGTTGGCTTTGGAAATCTCGTGATCGCCTCTACTTTTTGCATGTTTGGATGATATCCATCTTTATCAATAGTATGCCCCAAGTAATTTATCTCCTTCTTCAAGAATTGACATTTTCCAAAATTGACTTTGATATTGGCCTCCCTTAAATTCTCGAACAACTTTCTCAAGTGCACTAAATGTTCTGCGGCGCTGGGTGAAGATACGATTAAATCGTCAATGTAGAAGATTACATTTTCTTTTACTTCGTCCGTGAGCTTACTATCAAGTGCTCGAATAAGTGCTGGTCCACTGTTAACCATTCCAAAAGGCATTCTGACAAAGACCCATGACGTCTGGTCAAATAAGAATCCAGTGTACTGCATACTCTCTTCTTCTAGTTGAACTTGATAAAATGAAGACGTCAAGTCAAGAACGCTGAAACATGCTCTCCCTTTGAATTTTCGAAGCAGATCTCTAATCTTGGGTGGTCGGTCATTTTCTGGAAGAATCTTCAAGTTGATGGTCCTGGCATCGAGACAAAGACGTAACTGACCATTACTTTTCTTCACTACTGTGATGGGGTTTATATAAGACGACGCCTGTTTTTTAATAATCCCGTCTACCTCCATTTTTCTGATTAACCCTCGTACTTCTTGATAGTATTTCTCAGGAATGGGGTATATTCTCTTCTGGTAAGGGGTTTCATCTGTCAGCCTTATCTTGTACTTATAATCCTTAATCAATCCAGGCTTTTCATCAAAAATGTCTTGGAATTCCTTTATCAGATCCTCAAATTCCCCCTGAATTTCTTCAAATCCTTCAGTTTTTCTACTGGGTATTTCTGCTAAATTTTCCACTTCATTAATTATGGTATTCAAAATTTCTTCCCTAAGGTCTATTTCCAGACTGTTTTTCACGTCCTGTTTTTCTATCTCTTCTGTGATCATGTACCCATCATTAAAGCTAATACTTCTGTTCTTCATGTCAATAATAGCTCCAACCTTCGATATAAAATCGATTCCAAGCACCATATCAAAATTGATCTTGCTCACCACAATGAAGATCTGTTCATAATTCCTTCCATTGATCTCAAAGTTCAATAACACTTGAATCTTGCACTTCACTGCCTTATCTTGGAAAATCCCTCTCACTTTGACGGTAGAAACAGGTAGAACTGTCATGTTCTCTCCTCTTAGCAGACTTTGATAACAATCTTCTGAAATGATGGAAATAATTGCACCAGTATTCATCAGGGCTTTGTACTGTTGGCCATCTATCAGTACAGAAATAATAGGTAAGGCGCATGGTCTTTCCTCTTTAACGATACCCCTCTCTTCTAGTAAATCTTCATCAGTAACTTCATATATCTCATTAATTGTAATTAGGTGTGGTGTGGCAATGTATTTACAAGTTCTCACTGTCGTTGAGAAATCGGCGTTTTTTTTTGTGTTACCGACCTCAAAATTCTGCTGGCTCGTAGAAGGCCCAGGATCAATCACAACATCCTGCCTTTGCTTTTGATTTTCGGCTTCTTTTTCCCGTAACTCCTTCAGGTATTGCTGGCTTTCCCTCTCTCTTTCCTGATACTGATCGGGTGTCATAACCTGACCTTGAGGATTCTGATTTCTATTCTGATTCTGGTTATTTCTATTATAATTTCTGTTATAACCATTATTGTTGTAGTATCTGCCTCTTCCATTGTTGTAATTGCCTCGATTATAGTTCCAGCCTCTTCTTTGTTGATACGGACGGTAACCTTGCGATCTGTTATTCCGAAACTGATTATTCCTGTGAGGACCTACATTGTCAGTTTTCTCTTCATCTGGCTTGTCAGTTTGCTGAACTTGGTCCATATATACAGTATTTATTTCTTTGAAGTCATGTCTTTGACCTTTCTGTACCACGTTAGGCATTGGACTTGTGTAGTCTAACCTCCTCAGTAATTCGTCCATGCTGGTCAAATCCCTGATGTTTGACGAAATGATTAGTCTCCTCACCTCCACAGGCAGCATACGAGAAATCGCATCAATTAATTGCTCCGTTGACAATGGGGGTTGCAAAAATCTCAAGCGGGACAATTGACTCGTAAAGAAATCAGCGTACCGTGTTGGAAGAGTACCTGAGTATTTTCTTGAATAAACCTCCGCTCTTAACGAATTCTGCGCTTCTATGGACCAAAATCGTTTGATTAATGCCTCTGCAAACTCGTCAAAGTTACTGAAAGTGTATCTAAATGCGCAAAACCATTCAAGGGGTCCTTCAATCAAAAATCTTTCCACTATCTTCATCTCTCTCTCTCTGGGAATGTGAGCTTCGATGAAATAATCTTTGAGGTTCCTGATATATTCTATAGGCGTCAAACTATCAGTGTTGCTGAATTTTTGCGGTTTGTCTTCAAAATTCCTGATGACCGTCACATTCCTCGGATATAAATCCGGGTAGTTTTTCCCACTATCTCGATAGTTCCACTCAGGTTCCATATTCCTCTCGTCATCTTCCTCCCTGAATCTGGATATACGTTCTTCAGGAGTCACGTCTCTCTCTTCTGGATCTAGGTTATATCTTCTGGCATAATTCCTATTGGTTTCGCAAGCCAAGCCTTCTGTATCCTTGTCAGTGATTTCCGTTAAGACTTTCCTGATTAACTCTTCTTTGTAGGTCTCCATCAAACTCGCTTCTCCTAGCTTCAAATTCTGCAGTTTGCTCGTCGTTTCATTAACATCAGAGACAACTTTATGAATCTGTTCCTCTAACGCAGATTTTAATGCTTGCACATCCTGACCTATTTGTGTTCTATCTTCTACTTGTCTCTCGGATAGCGAATCCATCCTTACGCTTAAATCTTTCCTAATCTGTACTACTTCATTGTTAATATCTATTTGAGTACTGGCAAGTTTTCTTTCAATACGTTCCTGAATTTGGGTTACATGTTCCCCACTTGACCTATTCCACTCGTCTTTCCATACTGCTACATTTGCCGTTAACATTTCTGCTATGTCTACTTCGATATCTTCTTTAAGTAATCTATTATGGTCTAATACCTGGGTTCTCATGACCTCTACATCATACTTTAAACCTGCTAAAGACGCTGTCGTTCTAACTGACTCATCAACTAGCCTAGTCGTTAATGCACTCATATTACGCGTACAAAGTGTTTTCGAATTTTCTATTTCTTCCCTGACTTTATTTACATCAGTTTGGACTTTAGCAATATCTACGAAAACTGTGTTGACTTCTACTTGAATCTTATTTATATCACTTTGCATCTCATTTACATCCGAATGAATGTTATTAATATCAACCTGAACATTGGACACATCAGTTCTAACATTTTGGATTTCTCTTTGGACTTCCTCAACCTTGTCTTGGACAGTCGCAACATCATTTTTAACAACAACTACCTCAGCCCTAGCACAAGAAATATCACCTCGGACATTAGCCACATCTAGATTCAACATTGTAAGATCTTTCTGTACCTTAGAAACATCAGTTTTAACATCAGAAAAATTTTTATGCACATTAGACACATCTATTTTAACCTCTGAAACATTTTTATGCACATTGGATAAATCTTTTTGGACATTGGACACGTCTGAGCGCATGTCAGTTACAGCATTCTCGATTCCTTGGGTACTAATCTGTAAACGCGACATATTATCCTCTAAGTTAGCAGAACTGGTCTGGAGAACTTTCATATTCTCCTCCATTCGACTAGTATTCCTAGCTTCCATCTCCTTTATACTTTCTTTCAGCATCTGCTTCATACTGCTATTCATGTTAGCAGACATCTCCTCTAACATCTTCCTCAAACTTTCGTCTGCTATTACGATATTAATTCAAAAAATAGACTGCTGTAGGGACATACATCAAATGAGCAAAATAACAACATCTGAGCAACACTTTTCACCATATATAAAATTTGATCAATTTTCTGTCTTAAATCTAACTTATAATTACCTTATAATTAACCTTCGAAGACACTTCATGTTGAAACAAACTCAAGCACATGCTCAAATTTCCCTGGTCCATTTTAAAATATCCTAACACAAATAATTTACATTTACAATCCAAATAATTTAATTTTATCTTTAATATGACTAAAATGTCATAAGCCGGTCAAATAAAATAAGATTCCAGATCATAGGCGATTTTTCTATGTTTCCAGCCTATTTAACCTTTCTCAAGTTGTATAAGATCTGATCTTTTCTGAGTGTAATTTTCCTACTACAATACAACATTTAATTCCTATATAATCACACTCTTAAATTCTACAATTGGCCAAGACATCTAACAAAGAATCAACCTCCTTATTTGAGTCTATCGAGTCACACGTTTTAGGTTTGCCAATCCTACTGGCGTTCAACCTCGTGATCCTTTTATGTTGAACAAGCCCCATACGTTGACTGCGCCAATCCTTCTGTCCCCGTTTACCCGAATAGTAGGCTGTCAGATATCCGCCCCCTCAATCGGATTGCCAATAATCAACCGCACCGGCTCAGCTACACCAATGAAAATGGCACTGACATATACTACCGAGATTTGAGCACAGAAGTTAACAGGAAATTATTGTGGAACACACCAAAATAGACGGGGGTGCATACTTACCTTTACTTACCTCTTAAAAATTATCTCGGGGATTGGGTTGTCAACTGGATCTCTAAAGTATGCTCCCACAATAACCTCCACCATGACATTTAAAAATGAACCAGAACGAAGACAAGAACATTGAACTGTACAAAAGCTTTTATTTCAAAATAAAGGGTATGACTTTAACAAACTCAACAAAATAAATGTGGCTATCAGTAGCCCATGTTAATCTGACTACGTCCTCCTATAGGACTTGCAAAGTTATCATACAACATGTTAGCTCCCCCGAGCTCAAAGTAACGTAATATTAAACACACTTGGATTGGATAAGGAAGTCAGGACGAGACACATATACAGAGCATTTGGTTTCTTTTAATAAACATGACACTTGTATTTATAGGCACAAGGCCACAATGTAGACGACCTTGCCCGCTGATAACCAGTTGTCTGGCCAGCTGCGGTCTACCCTTCAACATGACGCACACCTTGTCAAATGGATTCACTTGTCATGCCACATTGCGTAAGAATCCAGCTCCCTCTCAAACGCTCTAAATGTCCGCAAGACAACTCATATGGTTATGCAAATCTTTCAAATGCTCAACTCACATACCACTGGATTATTCTGACAATTCCTAAGCTTGTTTAATTATCATCCAAATGTTTAATAAGCATTGTTTAGAGTATATAACAAACTCTTAAATGTTTATAACAAAAACTCATAAATTATTTATAACAATTAGAAATTGTTTATAATATTGTCAAAGACAATAACAAAAATTTTAAACACGCCTCTAACATTACTTTCGTTCCACATTATTGTCAAAGATATTTACATCATTATTTACAATATTAACATTTAAATTATTCAAATTATTAATTTAAGAAATACATTTAACCACATGTTCATCCGGTTGGTAATTTCATAATCGTGTCAATATAATCGACCAATGAAGGTTAGTTATACATGTTAATGTCACAATCTGGTTTAATAAAGGTTTAATAATTATTATAATTATTTGTGACGGTAATCTTCATTCAAAATCTTATCTCAAATTCTTTCAATACTCTTGTTAATTATAACAGTAAATTCACTTGATTAATTTTCAAAGGACTACGACAATACACTCCAGCGGTAAATACTTCGCTTACAAAAAAAATGCACAAAACTGCATTAAAATAGGCCCAGAATTCATCATATATTAATATATACGGCATCAAAATCTTCCACAGAACTTACAAAAACCTCCACTAACAAATTCTTCAACATCATTAATTACTGTGGGAACCTCCTTCATTTATTCAAGGGCATTATACATCAGCGACTTTCAACACGTCCGCTGCACTAGCGATTATACATTCATAGTTCCACTTCAAAAATTCTTATAATCATTAATAGTTTCAAAACTGTTGTCATTTAACCTTCGTGGATTTCATTCATGAATCGAAATGAAGTAAAAATTTGCCAATCACAAACAAATTTAATAGTGAATACGCTTATATACGCCTCTCTGGTCTATCAAAATTTAAGATTATCATCTTCAAAGTATTGTAGTATAAAAATACTATCATCAAACAAAGTGCGACTAAACTGCAAAATAGTCGAATAGAATCCAATTAGACTGTGGAATGCAAACATTATTATTCAAATCTCTAATTGAGAAAAAACTCCTAACAAAAGTTCATGACTTTAATGCATTCAATAATTCATAATCAAAGTTCATCTTTCACAAAATTGTCTATGATGCAATGGTCGTTCATAACTGACGATAAATGTCTGTGTTGCAATCAATTCAAATAACGACTAGTATTTCCAAGATCGTCGACAACGTATTAGATTTTAACGCTCTAATATCATTTAAATATTCTTCCTTCTTGATGATGACAGAAAATTGGTCAAAGTAATTAACTTGGGTAGAAATTACTTTAATAAAGTGACACGCTGTCTGAATTTAAATCTGCCATGAAAATCATTAACTTATAGTCAAATCGTGACTACAAAAATAAGCAAATTACTGAAATATCCAAATATCAGTCTCAACTGATCCAAAATCATTTGACTATGTCCATGACATAACAATGTCTTAATAAATCGACGAAAAAGGCATAACTCATCAAGGTGTACTGAGTATAGGAATCTCAAACAAGAATATAGGGCAAAATACATGAGGACAGAAAATATGGGAAAATGGTTGCTCAGATATCGCTAAAAAGCTCAAATAAAACAATAAACGTTCACGACTACCTTATCTGCCGATTGAAGTTCCAGAGGAAAATTCCCCAAAGAAGACTGCTGATGGATCCATTTCACCAACTTAAAGATGAGCTCCATCCTCGAAACAGGAAACAGCGCCCTTGGAGAATCGAACTGCTTCCTCCTCCGGAAATTGCACTGCTCCGTGTAGACGAAAGACATCCTTCCGGCAAAACTCTTCTTTGTGAGTCGGGACTACCCTGACCTCTCTCGAAAAATCCCTGAAGTTCTGGGAGAAAATCGCCATGAAGTTTGTGTAGTAATTTCCATCGAAATATTCATATACAGTGAGTATGAAATCGTTTCCATTGCTGTTTGATAGTATTCAGCGTTGAACCACGAAACATGGGTGTAGATGGTTGTTCACCACATGTTCGCTTGTGTGGAATAGCAATTAGCGAAGTTCCATGCTGCTATCTTACTCCAACGATGTATGTCCCAATTGCATTAAAGTCCTTTAGCCTTCCATCTTCTCTTCGGTTATGGTAATAGTAGAACAAACTGCCATATTAAACTGCTCCATAATACTGTAGCGTTGTGTCACAATTCAATCTTAAGTCTCCCTGTTGCACTAGCAGTGTCAGCCGTACCGTAGAATCTGACGATACAAAGTGCTTCTCAGGTGGCGAGAAAATCACTTTTGTCAGTCGTCTAAAAATGCCAATATCTTCCAAAATAACTTCGTGAAATTGTTCAACTTTTCTACACTCCTTAATGTAGCACAGCACAATAGAATTAGCTTATAGGCAAACACTAACTGTTCATAGCTAATCTTGTAGACGCGCTATAATGTGCGTTTTAACTTCGCCTAGTTTCACTCACTGTAAACTTGCACTGCTTGTCTGCTCGAATCTCGTTTAATGCGGTGGCTTCACCACGCGTTATAATGACGACTCTTTCTACTAATTTCACTCGACGTCTCACCAAAACGACTATATAAGAACTGAGACTGAAGATCTGAGACTGAAGATCTGACGATTTGAGACAGCTCTCTTCTGCGCAAGGCCTTTTATAAACTTCATAAGGGGCGTATCCATCCCTTCCATAGCGTGTTACTGCGTCATCGCTAGAAGTTCCAACTTCGTCAATACTTGACGGATTTTCAAAATTCAAAAACTGAAAATAAATTTCACCAAAATTCCAGATCAATGCCACTACTGCAAATGGATTTCCACAATTCTGCATTCCAAAAAGCATTAAAAATATCATAGTTTCAGCAATCTCCGTCTTCCTTCAAACAATCGTTCATTGGTTCGAGCCTCCCCTCCAATAGCATAATTTCTTCCTCAGCACAATTCCACGTTTCCTGCGACTGCGTCGTAAATCTCGAATCTTTCTCGATTAATGCTGACGTCATTGAGAATCTCAGCTCAAGTAGCCTGCTGGTATAACGTCTGCGTCATCCGTGCTTACGTCATGACTACCCACGTCATAACTATGACAGCCATAACTTTCTTCATAATTTTCAATATAGCCACCGTGGTCTCACTATAATTCAATTTACGGGGGCATTCTCCCCTCACCACGTTTTAAAAACAGTTGCAAATTGTTTTTAAACTCAGTGTTACAAGTACCTCAACTCTCTTGAACACTCTAGGATAGTATCTTTTCAAATTTCCAGCATTGAACTTGCCATAAATGACATTATTCTCATCATCGTAGAGTTCATAGCAGTTGTTTCCATAAGCGTTCGTAATTCTAAACGGACCCATAAACACAATTCCAAACTTGGGATAGATTTTCTTGCTCATATCAGCCTTGACAGGTCTGCGTAGTAATACAAGATTTCCAACTTGTAAGGGTGCACCAAAACGTTTTCCAGCTACTCTTTTCAATCGTTTCTCTGCTGCTTTCTGGAGTTGTTCCTTCGCCTTGTCAATCCTTTGCTGCCTTCCTAGGTCGGGATCTCTAGGAACGTGGTTGAAAAGATTATCCCACGGCCTTTCTGGGTTTCTTCCTAGATGAAGTCGCATTGGCACTTCTCCTGTGCTCTCCTGCATTGTAGAATTCAGACATTCCTCAATAAGGGGTACAAATCTCACCCAACCCGAATGATCATTTGGACAGAAAATTCGACTGAATTTCGAAAATTCAGCCATATATCTTTCCGAAGAATTCGATTCTGGATAACGCACGCTTGAAAATCAGTGCTTAATGCCAAGCCTTTCCATATCCGCTGCAAATTCCAAGGATGTAAACTGCGTTCCATGATCTGACAGTAGATATTCTGGTTTACCAGCTTTAGGAAATACAGCATTTTCCAGTCTGCTTACAACGTTCCTCGTGTTAGCTTTCTGCATGGGACTCATTGTTACAAATTTTGAGAAAACATCCACGGTAACCAACAGGTACTGGTTACCCTGATATCCCTTCGGACAGGGGCAAAATATGTCCGTCGCCATGAGTTCATTTGGTTTAGAAGGAATCATAGCCTTCGGTTTTCCTTTCAATAAAGCAGAAGCATACTTTGCTCTTTGACATTTGTCACATGATCGAATGACCTTCGCAATGCTGGAACGCATGTTAGTCCAAATAAATCTCTCTTTAAGAGTATCAAGAGTTTTATCTAAACCGGCATGTCCAGTTGCGTGATGAGCTACCCACACTAAATTGACAACAAGTTTAGGTGGCACGACTATTCGGAGTTTTGTATGCGCAGAGTCAGCATACTTGCATACGATGTCTCCACTCAAGACAAAGTGTCGTGAATTTCTCTGTGTAGCTGCATAGTCAACATCAGTATTGTCCATGTAACCCTTGAGGAACCTGTACATTTTCCTGATTGGAGCGTGTCTCTTCTGTGACACACCGATTCGGGCTAACCTCCTAACGGTTTCTTGATCTTCTTGCTCCAATTGTACATGGTGTATCTGCACATTTTTAATAGGGTTACGTGATAAAGCATCAGCCAGTAAGTTATCTTTCCCAGGCTGGTGGACGATAGTGGCGTTAAACTGTTGGGTGAACAAAGCCCAACGTGTCAATCTATCACTTGACATGTCCGTTTGCAGCATAAACTGTAGTGTTTTATGGTCAGTAATAATGATGACCTTATGTCCCAGCAGGATTTTCTTCCACGCTTGCAAAGCTGTCACAAAAGCTAACGCTTCAAGTTCAGTCGTGAAGTAGTTTTCCTCGTGTTTCTTCAACTTCCGACTAGTGAATGCAATGTAGTGCTTGTTGCCTGCCTCGTCTTTCTGGTATAAGACTGCACTAATGCCTATTCTTGATGCATCAGACTCAATATAAAACACCTTCTCAAAGTCTGGGTACTCCAGTTTCACGTTATTTCTGAGCATCTCTTTTGCTTTCTCAAAAGCCTCGTCTGCTGCGGTACTCCATTTCCATCTATTATTCTTCTTGAGTAAGTCATACAGAGGAGCCATAATTTCAGAGTATCTCGGACAGTGGCTGCTAATAAATTGGCATGCGCCTACAAATTCTCTGACTTGTTTTACCTTAGTTGGCTTTGGAAATCTCGTGATCGCCTCTACTTTTTGCATGTTTGGATGATATCCATCTTTATCAATAGTATGCCCCAAGTAATTTATCTCCTTCTTCAAGAATTGACATTTTCCAAAATTGACTTTGATATTGGCCTCCCTTAAATTCTCGAACAACTTTCTCAAGTGCACTAAATGTTCTGCGGCGCTGGGTGAAGATACGATTAAATCGTCAATGTAGCAGATTACATTTTCTTTTACTTCGTCCGTGAGCTTACTATCAAGTGCTCGAATAAGTGCTGGTCCACTGTTAACCATTCCAAAAGGCATTCTGACAAAGACCCATGACGTCTGGTCAAATAAGAATCCAGTGTACTGCATACTCTCTTCTTCTAGTTGAACTTGATAAAATGAAGACGTCAAGTCAAGAACGCTGAAACATGCTCTCCCTTTGAATTTTCGAAGCAGATCTCTAATCTTGGGTGGTCGGTCATTTTCTGGAAGAATCTTCAAGTTGATGGTCCTGGCATCGAGACAAAGACGTAACTGACCATTACTTTTCTTCACTACTGTGATGGGGTTTATATAAGACGACGCCTGTTTTTTAATAATCCCGTCTACCTCCATTTTTCTGATTAACCCTCGTACTTCTTGATAGTATTTCTCAGGAATGGGGTATATTCTCTTCTGGTAAGGGGTTTCATCTGTCAGCCTTATCTTGTACTTATAATCCTTAATCAATCCAGGCTTTTCATCAAAAATGTCTTGGAATTCCTTTATCAGATCCTCAAATTCCCCCTGAATTTCTTCAAATCCTTCAGTTTTTCTACTGGGTATTTCTGCTAAATTTTCCACTTCATTAATTATGGTATTCAAAATTTCTTCCCTAAGGTCTATTTCCAGACTGTTTTTCACGTCCTGTTTTTCTATCTCTTCTGTGATCATGTACCCATCATTAAAGCTAATACTTCTGTTCTTCATGTCAATAATAGCTCCAACCTTCGATATAAAATCGATTCCAAGCACCATATCAAAATTGATCTTGCTCACCACAATGAAGATCTGTTCATAATTCCTTCCATTGATCTCAAAGTTCAATAACACTTGAATCTTGCACTTCACTGCCTTATCTTGGAAAATCCCTCTCACTTTGACGGTAGAAACAGGTAGAACTGTCATGTTCTCTCCTCTTAGCAGACTTTGATAACAATCTTCTGAAATGATGGAAATAATTGCACCAGTATTCATCAGGGCTTTGTACTGTTGGCCATCTATCAGTACAGAAATAATAGGTAAGGCGCATGGTCTTTCCTCTTTAACGATACCCCTCTCTTCTAGTAAATCTTCATCAGTAACTTCATATATCTCATTAATTGTAATTAGGTGTGGTGTGGCAATGTATTTACAAGTTCTCACTGTCGTTGAGAAATCGGCGTTTTTTTTTTGTGTTACCGACCTCAAAATTCTGCTGGCTCGTAGAAGGCCCAGGATCAATCACAACATCCTGCCTTTGCTTTTGATTTTCGGCTTCTTTTTCCCGTAACTCCTTCAGGTATTGCTGGCTTTCCCTCTCTCTTTCCTGATACTGATCGGGTGTCATAACCTGACCTTGAGGATTCTGATTTCTATTCTGATTCTGGTTATTTCTATTATAATTTCTGTTATAACCATTATTGTTGTAGTATCTGCCTCTTCCATTGTTGTAATTGCCTCGATTATAGTTCCAGCCTCTTCTTTGTTGATACGGACGGTAACCTTGCGATCTGTTATTCCGAAACTGATTATTCCTGTGAGGACCTACATTGTCAGTTTTCTCTTCATCTGGCTTGTCAGTTTGCTGAACTTGGTCCATATATACAGTATTTATTTCTTTGAAGTCATGTCTTTGACCTTTCTGTACCACGTTAGGCATTGGACTTGTGTAGTCTAACCTCCTCAGTAATTCGTCCATGCTGGTCAAATCCCTGATGTTTGACGAAATGATTAGTCTCCTCACCTCCACAGGCAGCATACGAGAAATCGCATCAATTAAATGCTCCGTTGACAATGGGGGTTGCAAAAATCTCAAGCGGGACAATTGACTCGTAAAGAAATCAGCGTACCGTGTTGGAAGAGTACCTGAGTATTTTCTTGAATAAACCTCCGCTCTTAACGAATTCTGCGCTTCTATGGACCAAAATCGTTTGATTAATGCCTCTGCAAACTCGTCAAAGTTACTGAAAGTGTATCTAAATGCGCAAAACCATTCAAGGGGTCCTTCAATCAAAAATCTTTCCACTATCTTCATCTCTCTCTCTCTGGGAATGTGAGCTTCGATGAAATAATCTTTGAGGTTCCTGATATATTCTATAGGCGTCAAACTATCAGTGTTGCTGAATTTTTGCGGTTTGTCTTCAAAATTCCTGATGACCGTCACATTCCTCGGATATAAATCCGGGTAGTTTTTCCCACTATCTCGATAGTTCCACTCAGGTTCCATATTCCTCTCGTCATCTTCCTCCCTAAATCTGGATATACGTTCTTCAGGAGTCACGTCTCTCTCTTCTGGATCTAGGTTATATCTTCTGGCATAATTCCTATTGGTTTCGCAAGCCAAGCCTTCTGTATCCTTGTCAGTGATTTCCGTTAAGACTTTCCTGATTAACTCTTCTTTGTAGGTCTCCATCAAACTCGCTTCTCCTAGCTTCAAATTCTGCAGTTTGCTCGTCGTTTCATTAACATCAGAGACAACTTTATGAATCTGTTCCTCTAACGCAGATTTTAATGCTTGCACATCCTGACCTATTTGTGTTCTATCTTCTACTTGTCTCTCGGATAGCGAATCCATCCTTACGCTTAAATCTTTCCTAATCTGTACTACTTCATTGTTAATATCTATTTGAGTACTGGCAAGTTTTCTTTCAACACGTTCCTGAATTTGGGTTACATGTTCCCCACTTGACCTATTCCACTCGTCTTTCCATACTGCTACATTTGCCGTTAACATTTCTGCTATGTCTACTTCGATATCTTCTTTAAGTAATCTATTATGGTCTAATACCTGGGTTCTCATGACCTCTACATCATACTTTAAACCTGCTAAAGACGCTGTCGTTCTAACTGACTCATCAACTAGCCTAGTCGTTAATGCACTCATATTACGCGTACAAAGTGTTTTCGAATTTTCTATTTCTTCCCTGACTTTATTTACATCAGTTTGGACTTTAGCAATATCTACGAAAACTGTGTTGACTTCTACTTGAATCTTATTTATATCACTTTGCATCTCATTTACATCCGAATGAATGTTATTAATATCAACCTGAACATTGGACACATCAGTTCTAACATTTTGGATTTCTCTTTGGACTTCCTCAACCTTGTCTTGGACAGTCGCAACATCATTTTTAACAACAACTACCTCAGCCCTAGCACAAGAAATATCACCTCGGACATTAGCCACATCTAGATTCAACATTGTAAGATCTTTCTGTACCTTAGAAACATCAGTTTTAACATCAGAAACATTTTTATGCACATTAGACACATCTATTTTAACCTCTGAAACATTTTTATGCACATTGGATAAATCTTTTTGGACATTGGACACGTCTGAGCGCATGTCAGTTACAGCATTCTCGATTCCTTGGGTACTAATCTGTAAACGCGACATATTATCCTCTAAGTTAGCAGAACTGGTCTGGAGAACTTTCATATTCTCCTCCATTCGACTAGTATTCCTAGCTTCCATCTCCTTTATACTTTCTTTCAGCATCTGCTTCATACTGCTATTCATGTTAGCAGACATCTCCTCTAACATCATCCTCAAACTTTCGTCTGCTATTACGATATTAATTCAAAAAATAGACTGCTGTAGGGACATACATCAAATGAGCAAAATAACAACATCTGAGCAACACTTTTCACCATATATAAAATTTGATCAATTTTCTGTCTTAAATCTAACTTATAATTACCTTATAATTAACCTTCGAAGACACTTCATGTTGAAACAAACTCAAGCACATGCTCAAATTTCCCTGGTCCATTTTAAAATATCCTAACACAAATAATTTACATTTACAATCCAAATAATTTAATTTTATCTTTAATATGACTAAAATGTCATAAGCCGGTCAAATAAAATAAGATTCCAGATCATAGGCGATTTTTCTATGTTTCCAGCCTATTTAACCTTTCTCAAGTTGTATAAGATCTGATCTTTTCTGAGTGTAATTTTCCTACTACAATACAACATTTAATTCCTATATAATCACACTCTTAAATTCTACAATTGGCCAAGACATCTAACAAAGAATCAACCTCCTTATTTGAGTCTATCGAGTCACACGTTTTAGGTTTGCCAATCCTACTGGCGTTCAACCTCGTGATCCTTTTATGTTGAACAAGCCCCATACGTTGACTGCGCCAATCCTTCTGTCCCCGTTTACCCGAATAGTAGGCTGTCAGATATCCGCCCCCTCAATCGGATTGCCAATAATCAACCGCACCGGCTCAGCTACACCAATGAAAATGGCACTGACATATACTACCGAGATTTGAGCACAGAAGTTAACAGGAAATTATTGTGGAACACACCAAAATAGACGGGGGTGCATACTTACCTTTACTTACCTCTTAAAAATTATCTCGGGGATTGGGTTGTCAACTGGATCTCTAAAGTATGCTCCCACAATAACCTCCACCATGACATTTAAAAATGAACCAGAACGAAGACAAGAACATTGAACTGTACAAAAGCTTTTATTTCAAAATAAAGGGTATGACTTTAACAAACTCAACAAAATAAATGTGGCTATCAGTAGCCCATGTTAATCTGACTACGTCCTCCTATAGGACTTGCAAAGTTATCATACAACATGTTAGCTCCCCCGAGCTCAAAGTAACGTAATATTAAACACACTTGGATTGGATAAGGAAGTCAGGACGAGACACATATACAGAGCATTTGGTTTCTTTTAATAAACATGACACTTGTATTTATAGGCACAAGGCCACAATGTAGACGACCTTGCCCGCTGATAACCAGTTGTCTGGCCAGCTGCGGTCTACCCTTCAACATGACGCACACCTTGTCAAATGGATTCACTTGTCATGCCACATTGCGTAAGAATCCAGCTCCCTCTCAAACGCTCTAAATGTCCGCAAGACAACTCATATGGTTATGCAAATCTTTCAAATGCTCAACTCACATACCACTGGATTATTCTGACAATTCCTAAGCTTGTTTAATTATCATCCAAATGTTTAATAAGCATTGTTTAGAGTATATAACAAACTCTTAAATGTTTATAACAAAAACTCATAAATTATTTATAACAATTAGAAATTGTTTATAATATTGTCAAAGACAATAACAAAAATTTTAAACACGCCTCTAACATTACTTTCGTTCCACATTATTGTCAAAGATATTTACATCATTATTTACAATATTAACATTTAAATTATTCAAATTATTAATTTAAGAAATACATTTAACCACATGTTCATCCGGTTGGTAATTTCATAATCGTGTCAATATAATCGACCAATGAAGGTTAGTTATACATGTTAATGTCACAATCTGGTTTAATAAAGGTTTAATAATTATTATAATTATTTGTGACGGTAATCTTCATTCAAAATCTTATCTCAAATTCTTTCAATACTCTTGTTAATTATAACAGTAAATTCACTTGATTAATTTTCAAAGGACTACGACAATACACTCCAGCGGTAAATACTTCGCTTACAAAAAAAATGCACAAAACTGCATTAAAATAGGCCCAGAATTCATCATATATTAATATATACGGCATCAAAATCTTCCACAGAACTTACAAAAACCTCCACTAACAAATTCTTCAACATCATTAATTACTGTGGGAACCTCCTTCATTTATTCAAGGGCATTATACATCAGCGACTTTCAACACGTCCGCTGCACTAGCGATTATACATTCATAGTTCCACTTCAAAAATTCTTATAATCATTAATAGTTTCAAAACTGTTGTCATTTAACCTTCGTGGATTTCATTCATGAATCGAAATGAAGTAAAAATTTGCCAATCACAAACAAATTTAATAGTGAATACGCTTATATACGCCTCTCTGGTCTATCAAAATTTAAGATTATCATCTTCAAAGTATTGTAGTATAAAAATACTATCATCAAACAAAGTGCGACTAAACTGCAAAATAGTCGAATAGAATCCAATTAGACTGTGGAATGCAAACATTATTATTCAAATCTCTAATTGAGAAAAAACTCCTAACAAAAGTTCATGACTTTAATGCATTCAATAATTCATAATCAAAGTTCATCTTTCACAAAATTGTCTATGATGCAATGGTCGTTCATAACTGACGATAAATGTCTGTGTTGCAATCAATTCAAATAACGACTAGTATTTCCAAGATCGTCGACAACGTATTAGATTTTAACGCTCTAAAATCATTTAAATATTCTTCCTTCTTGATGATGACAGAAAATTGGTCAAAGTAATTAACTTGGGTAGAAATTACTTTAATAAAGTGACACGCTGTCTGAATTTAAATCTGCCATGAAAATCATTAACTTATAGTCAAATCGTGACTACAAAAATAAGCAAATTACTGAAATATCCAAATATCAGTCTCAACTGATCCAAAATCATTTGACTATGTCCATGACATAACAATGTCTTAATAAATCGACGAAAAAGGCATAACTCATCAAGGTGTACTGAGTATAGGAATCTCAAACAAGAATATAGGGCAAAATACATGAGGACAGAAAATATGGGAAAATGGTTGCTCAGATATCGCTAAAAAGCTCAAATAAAACAATAAACGTTCACGACTACCTTATCTGCCGATTGAAGTTCCAGAGGAAAATTCCCCAAAGAAGACTGCTGATGGATCCATTTCACCAACTTAAAGATGAGCTCCATCCTCGAAACAGGAAACAGCGCCCTTGGAGAATCGAACTGCTTCCTCCTCCGGAAATTGCACTGCTCCGTGTAGACGAAAGACATCCTTCCGGCAAAACTCTTCTTTGTGAGTCGGGACTACCCTGACCTCTCTTGAAAAATCCCTGAAGTTCTGGGAGAAAATCGCCATGAAGTTTGTGTAGTAATTTCCATCGAAATATTCATATACAGTGAGTATGAAATCGTTTCCATTGCTGTTTGATAGTATTCAGCGTTGAACCACGAAACATGGGTGTAGATGGTTGTTCACCACATGTTCGCTTGTGTGGAATAGCAATTAGCGAAGTTCCATGCTGCTATCTTACTCCAACGATGTATGTCCCAATTGCATTAAAGTCCTTTAGCCTTCCATCTTCTCTTCGGTTATGGTAATAGTAGAACAAACTGCCATATTAAACTGCTCCATAATACTGTAGCGTTGTGTCACAATTCAATCTTAAGTCTCCCTGTTGCACTAGCAGTGTCAGCCGTACCGTAGAATCTGACGATACAAAGTGCTTCTCAGGTGGCGAGAAAATCACTTTTGTCAGTCGTCTAAAAATGCCAATATCTTCCAAAATAACTTCGTGAAATTGTTCAACTTTTCTACACTCCTTAATGTAGCACAGCACAATAGAATTAGCTTATAGGCAAACACTAACTGTTCATAGCTAATCTTGTAGACGCGCTATAATGTGCGTTTTAACTTCGCCTAGTTTCACTCACTGTAAACTTGCACTGCTTGTCTGCTCGAATCTCGTTTAATGCGGTGGCTTCACCACGCGTTATAATGACGACTCTTTCTACTAATTTCACTCGACGTCTCACCAAAACGACTATATAAGAACTGAGACTGAAGATCTGAGACTGAAGATCTGACGATTTGAGACAGCTCTCTTCTGCGCAAGGCCTTTTATAAACTTCATAAGGGGCGTATCCATCCCTTCCATAGCGTGTTACTGCGTCATCGCTAGAAGTTCCAACTTCGTCAATACTTGACGGATTTTCAAAATTCAAAAACTGAAAATAAATTTCACCAAAATTCCAGATCAATGCCACTACTGCAAATGGATTTCCACAATTCTGCATTCCAAAAAGCATTAAAAATATCATAGTTTCAGCAATCTCCGTCTTCCTTCAAACAATCGTTCATTGGTTCGAGCCTCCCCTCCAATAGCATAATTTCTTCCTCAGCACAATTCCACGTTTCCTGCGACTGCGTCGTAAATCTCGAATCTTTCTCGATTAATGCTGACGTCATTGAGAATCTCAGCTCAAGTAGCCTGCTGGTATAACGTCTGCGTCATCCGTGCTTACGTCATGACTACCCACGTCATAACTATGACAGCCATAACTTTCTTCATAATTTTCAATATAGCCACCGTGGTCTCACTATAATTCAATTTACGGGGGCATTCTCCCCTCACCACGTTTTAAAAACAGTTGCAAATTGTTTTTAAACTCAGTGTTACAAGTACCTCAACTCTCTTGAACACTCTAGGATAGTATCTTTTCAAATTTCCAGCATTGAACTTGCCATAAATGACATTATTCTCATCATCGTAGAGTTCATAGCAGTTGTTTCCATAAGCGTTCGTAATTCTAAACGGACCCATAAACACAATTCCAAACTTGGGATAGATTTTCTTGCTCATATCAGCCTTGACAGGTCTGCGTAGTAATACAAGATTTCCAACTTGTAAGGGTGCACCAAAACGTTTTCCAGCTACTCTTTTCAATCGTTTCTCTGCTGCTTTCTGGAGTTGTTCCTTCGCCTTGTCAATCCTTTGCTGCCTTCCTAGGTCGGGATCTCTAGGAACGTGGTTGAAAAGATTATCCCACGGCCTTTCTGGGTTTCTTCCTAGATGAAGTCGCATTGGCACTTCTCCTGTGCTCTCCTGCATTGTAGAATTCAGACATTCCTCAATAAGGGGTACAAATCTCACCCAACCCGAATGATCATTTGGACAGAAAATTCGACAGAATTTCGAAAATTCAGCCATATATCTTTCCGAAGAATTCGATTCTGGATAACGCACGCTTGAAAATAAGTGCTTAATGCCAAGCCTTTCCATATCCGCTGCAAATTCCAAGGATGTAAACTGCGTTCCATGATCTGACAGTAGATATTCTGGTTTACCAGCTTTAGGAAATACAGCATTTTCCAGTCTGCTTACAACGTTCCTCGTGTTAGCTTTCTGCATGGGACTCATTGTTACAAATTTTGAGAAAACATCCACGGTAACCAACAGGTACTGGTTACCCTGATATCCCTTCGGACAGGGGCCAAATATGTCCGTCGCCATGAGTTCATTTGGTTTAGAAGGAATCATAGCCTTCGGTTTTCCTTTCAATAAAGCAGAAGCATACTTTGCTCTTTGACATTTGTCACATGATCGAATGACCATCGCAATGCTGGAACGCATGTTAGTCCAAATAAATCTCTCTTTAAGAGTATCAAGAGTTTTATCTAAACCGGCATGTCCAGTTGCGTGATGAGCTACCCACACTAAATTGACAACAAGTTTAGGTGGCACGACTATTCGGAGTTTTGTATGCGCAGAGTCAGCATACTTGCATACGATGTCTCCACTCAAGACAAAGTGTCGTGAATTTCTCTGTGTAGCTGCATAGTCAACATCAGTATTGTCCATGTAACCCTTGAGGAACCTGTACATTTTCCTGATTGGAGCGTGTCTCTTCTGTGACACACCGATTCGGGCTAACCTCCTAACGGTTTCTTGATCTTCTTGCTCCAATTGTACATGGTGTATCTGCACATTTTTAATAGGGTTACGTGATAAAGCATCAGCCAGTAAGTTATCTTTCCCAGGCTGGTGGACGATAGTGGCGTTAAACTGTTGGGTGAACAAAGCCCAACGTGTCAATCTATCACTTGACATGTCCGTTTGCAGCATAAACTGTAGTGTTTTATGGTCAGTAATAATGATGACCTTATGTCCCAGCAGGATTTTCTTCCACGCTTGCAAAGCTGTCACAAAAGCTAACGCTTCAAGTTCAGTCGTGAAGTAGTTTTCCTCGTGTTTCTTCAACTTCCGACTAGTGAATGCAATGTAGTGCTTGTTGCCTGCCTCGTCTTTCTGGTATAAGACTGCACTAATGCCTATTCTTGATGCATCAGACTCAATATAAAACACCTTCTCAAAGTCTGGGTACTCCAGTTTCACGTTATTTCTGAGCATCTCTTTTGCTTTCTCAAAAGCCTCGTCTGCTGCGGTACTCCATTTCCATCTATTATTCTTCTTGAGTAAGTCATACAGAGGAGCCATAATTTCAGAGTATCTCGGACAGTGGCTGCTAATAAATTGGCATGCGCCTACAAATTCTCTGACTTGTTTTACCTTAGTTGGCTTTGGAAATCTCGTGATCGCCTCTACTTTTTGCATGTTTGGATGATATCCATCTTTATCAATAGTATGCCCCAAGTAATTTATCTCCTTCTTCAAGAATTGACATTTTCCAAAATTGACTTTGATATTGGCCTCCCTTAAATTCTCGAACAACTTTCTCAAGTGCACTAAATGTTCTGCGGCGCTGGGTGAAGATACGATTAAATCGTCAATGTAGCAGATTACATTTTCTTTTACTTCGTCCGTGAGCTTACTATCAAGTGCTCGAATAAGTGCTGGTCCACTGTTAACCATTCCAAAAGGCATTCTGACAAAGACCCATGACGTCTGGTCAAATAAGAATCCAGTGTACTGCATACTCTCTTCTTCTAGTTGAACTTGATAAAATGAAGACGTCAAGTCAAGAACGCTGAAACATGCTCTCCCTTTGAATTTTCGAAGCAGATCTCTAATCTTGGGTGGTCGGTCATTTTCTGGAAGAATCTTCAAGTTGATGGTCCTGGCATCGAGACAAAGACGTAACTGACCATTACTTTTCTTCACTACTGTGATGGGGTTTATATAAGACGACGCCTGTTTTTTAATAATCCCGTCTACCTCCATTTTTCTGATTAACCCTCGTACTTCTTGATAGTATTTCTCAGGAATGGGGTATATTCTCTTCTGGTAAGGGGTTTCATCTGTCAGCCTTATCTTGTACTTATAATCCTTAATCAATCCAGGCTTTTCATCAAAAATGTCTTGGAATTCCTTTATCAGATCCTCAAATTCCCCCTGAATTTCTTCAAATCCTTCAGTTTTTCTACTGGGTATTTCTGCTAAATTTTCCACTTCATTAATTATGGTATTCAAAATTTCTTCCCTAAGGTCTATTTCCAGACTGTTTTTCACGTCCTGTTTTTCTATCTCTTCTGTGATCATGTACCGATCATTAAAGCTAATACTTCTGTTCTTCATGTCAATAATAGCTCCAACCTTCGATATAAAATCGATTCCAAGCACCATATCAAAATTGATCTTGCTCACCACAATGAAGATCTGTTCATAATTCCTTCCATTGATCTCAAAGTTCAATAACACTTGAATCTTGCACTTCACTGCCTTATCTTGGAAAATCCCTCTCACTTTGACGGTAGAAACAGGTAGAACTGTCATGTTCTCTCCTCTTAGCAGACTTTGATAACAATCTTCTGAAATGATGGAAATAATTGCACCAGTATTCATCAGGGCTTTGTACTGTTGGCCATCTATCAATACAGAAATAATAGGTAAGGCGCATGGTCTTTCCTCTTTAACGATACCCCTCTCTTCTAGTAAATCTTCATCAGTAACTTCATATATCTCATTAATTGTAATTAGGTGTGGTGTGGCAATGTATTTACAAGTTCTCACTGTCGTTGAGAAATCGGCGTTTTTTTTTTTTTGTGTTACCGACCTCAAAATTCTGCTGGCTCGTAGAAGGCCCAGGATCAATCACAACATCCTGCCTTTGCTTTTGATTTTCGGCTTCTTTTTCCCGTAACTCCTTCAGGTATTGCTGGCTTTCCCTCTCTCTTTCCTGATACTGATCGGGTGTCATAACCTGACCTTGAGGATTCTGATTTCTATTCTGATTCTGGTTATTTCTATTATAATTTCTGTTATAACCATTATTGTTGTAGTATCTGCCTCTTCCATTGTTGTAATTGCCTCGATTATAGTTCCAGCCTCTTCTTTGTTGATACGGACGGTAACCTTGCGATCTGTTATTCCGAAACTGATTATTCCTGTGAGGACCTACATTGTCAGTTTTCTCTTCATCTGGCTTGTCAGTTTGCTGAACTTGGTCCATATATACAGTATTTATTTCTTTGAAGTCATGTCTTTGACCTTTCTGTACCACGTTAGGCATTGGACTTGTGTAGTCTAACCTCCTCAGTAATTCGTCCATGCTGGTCAAATCCCTGATGTTTGACGAAATGATTAGTCTCCTCACCTCCACAGGCAGCATACGAGAAATCGCATCAATTAATTGCTCCGTTGACAATGGGGGTTGCAAAAATCTCAAGCGGGACAATTGACTCGTAAAGAAATCAGCGTACCGTGTTGGAAGAGTACCTGAGTATTTTCTTGAATAAACCTCCGCTCTTAACGAATTCTGCGCTTCTATGGACCAAAATCGTTTGATTAATGCCTCTGCAAACTCGTCAAAGTTACTGAAAGTGTATCTAAAAGCTCTAAACCATTCAAGGGGTCCTTCAATCAAAAATCTTTCCACTATCTTCATCTCTCTCTCTCTGGGAATGTGAGCTTCGATGAAATAATCTTTGAGGTTCCTGATATATTCTATAGGCGTCAAACTATCAGTGTTGCTGAATTTTTGCGGTTTGTCTTCAAAATTCCTGATGACCGTCACATTCCTCGGATATAAATCCGGGTAGTTTTTCCCACTATCTCGATAGTTCCACTCAGGTTCCATATTCCTCTCGTCATCTTCCTCCCTGAATCTGGATATACGTTCTTCAGGAGTCACGTCTCTCTCTTCTGGATCTAGGTTATATCTTCTGGCATAATTCCTATTGGTTTCGCAAGCCAAGCCTTCTGTATCCTTGTCAGTGATTTCCGTTAAGACTTTCCTGATTAACTCTTCTTTGTAGGTCTCCATCAAACTCGCTTCTCCTAGCTTCAAATTCTGCAGTTTGCTCGTCGTTTCATTAACATCAGAGACAACTTTATGAATCTGTTCCTCTAACGCAGATTTTAATGCTTGCACATCCTGACCTATTTGTGTTCTATCTTCTACTTGTCTCTCGGATAGCGAATCCATCCTTACGCTTAAATCTTTCCTAATCTGTACTACTTCATTGTTAATATCTATTTGAGTACTGGCAAGTTTTCTTTCAATACGTTCCTGAATTTGGGTTACATGTTCCCCACTTGACCTATTCCACTCGTCTTTCCATACTGCTACATTTGCCGTTAACATTTCTGCTATGTCTACTTCGATATCTTCTTTAAGTAATCTATTATGGTCTAATACCTGGGTTCTCATGACCTCTACATCATACTTTAAACCTGCTAAAGACGCTGTCGTTCTAACTGACTCATCAACTAGCCTAGTCGTTAATGCACTCATATTACGCGTACAAAGTGTTTTCGAATTTTCTATTTCTTCCCTGACTTTATTTACATCAGTTTGGACTTTAGCAATATCTACGAAAACTGTGTTGACTTCTACTTGAATCTTATTTATATCACTTTGCATCTCATTTACATCCGAATGAATGTTATTAATATCAACCTGAACATTGGACACATCAGTTCTAACATTTTGGATTTCTCTTTGGACTTCCTCAACCTTGTCTTGGACAGTCGCAACATCATTTTTAACAACAACTACCTCAGCCCTAGCACAAGAAATATCACCTCGGACATTAGCCACATCTAGATTCAACATTGTAAGATCTTTCTGTACCTTAGAAACATCAGTTTTAACATCAGAAACATTTTTATGCACATTAGACACATCTATTTTAACCTCTGAAACATTTTTATGCACATTGGATAAATCTTTTTGGACATTGGACACGTCTGAGCGCATGTCAGTTACAGCATTCTCGATTCCTTGGGTACTAATCTGTAAACGCGACATATTATCCTCTAAGTTAGCAGAACTGGTCTGGAGAACTTTCATATTCTCCTCCATTCGACTAGTATTCCTAGCTTCCATCTCCTTTATACTTTCTTTCAGCATCTGCTTCATACTGCTATTCATGTTAGCAGACATCTCCTCTAACATCATCCTCAAACTTTCGTCTGCTATTACGATATTAATTCAAAAAATAGACTGCTGTAGGGACATACATCAAATGAGCAAAATAACAACATCTGAGCAACACTTTTCACCATATATAAAATTTGATCAATTTTCTGTCTTAAATCTAACTTATAATTACCTTATAATTAACCTTCGAAGACACTTCATGTTGAAACAAACTCAAGCACATGCTCAAATTTCCCTGGTCCATTTTAAAATATCCTAACACAAATAATTTACATTTACAATCCAAATAATTTAATTTTATCTTTAATATGACTAAAATGTCATAAGCCGGTCAAATAAAATAAGATTCCAGATCATAGGCGATTTTTCTATGTTTCCAGCCTATTTAACCTTTCTCAAGTTGTATAAGATCTGATCTTTTCTGAGTGTAATTTTCCTACTACAATACAACATTTAATTCCTATATAATCACACTCTTAAATTCTACAATTGGCCAAGACATCTAACAAAGAATCAACCTCCTTATTTGAGTCTATCGAGTCACACGTTTTAGGTTTGCCAATCCTACTGGCGTTCAACCTCGTGATCCTTTTATGTTGAACAAGCCCCATACGTTGACTGCGCCAATCCTTCTGTCCCCGTTTACCCGAATAGTAGGCTGTCAGATATCCGCCCCCTCAATCGGATTGCCAATAATCAACCGCACCGGCTCAGCTACACCAATGAAAATGGCACTGACATATACTACCGAGATTTGAGCACAGAAGTTAACAGGAAATTATTGTGGAACACACCAAAATAGACGGGGGTGCATACTTACCTTTACTTACCTCTTAAAAATTATCTCGGGGATTGGGTTGTCAACTGGATCTCTAAAGTATGCTCCCACAATAACCTCCACCATGACATTTAAAAATGAACCAGAACGAAGACAAGAACATTGAACTGTACAAAAGCTTTTATTTCAAAATAAAGGGTATGACTTTAACAAACTCAACAAAATAAATGTGGCTATCAGTAGCCCATGTTAATCTGACTACGTCCTCCTATAGGACTTGCAAAGTTATCATACAACATGTTAGCTCCCCCGAGCTCAAAGTAACGTAATATTAAACACACTTGGATTGGATAAGGAAGTCAGGACGAGACACATATACAGAGCATTTTGTTTCTTTTAATAAACATGACACTTGTATTTATAGGCACAAGGCCACAATGTAGACGACCTTGCCCGCTGATAACCAGTTGTCTGGCCAGCTGCGGTCTACCCTTCAACATGACGCACACCTTGTCAAATGGATTCACTTGTCATGCCACATTGCGTAAGAATCCAGCTCCCTCTCAAACGCTCTAAATGTCCGCAAGACAACTCATATGGTTACGCAAATCTTTCAAATGCTCAACTCACATACCACTGGATTATTCTGACAATTCCTAAGCTTGTTTAATTATCATCCAAATGTTTAATAAGCATTGTTTAGAGTATATAACAAACTCTTAAATGTTTATAACAAAAACTCATAAATTATTTATAACAATTAGAAATTGTTTATAATATTGTCAAAGACAATAACAAAAATTTTAAACACGCCTCTAACATTACTTTCGTTCCACATTATTGTCAAAGATATTTACATCATTATTTACAATATTAACATTTAAATTATTCAAATTATTAATTTAAGAAATACATTTAACCACATGTTCATCCGGTTGGTAATTTCATAATCGTGTCAATATAATCGACCAATGAAGGTTAGTTATACATGTTAATGTCACAATCTGGTTTAATAAAGGTTTAATAATTATTATAATTATTTGTGACGGTAATCTTCATTCAAAATCTTATCTCAAATTCTTTCAATACTCTTGTTAATTATAACAGTAAATTCACTTGATTAATTTTCAAAGGACTACGACAACACACTCCAGCGGTAAATACTTCGCTTACAAAAAAATGCACAAAACTGCATTAAAATAGGCCCAGAATTCATCATATATTAATATATACGGCATCAAAATCTTCCACAGAACTTACAAAAACCTCCACTAACAAATTCTTCAACATCATTAATTACTGTGGGAACCTCCTTCATTTATTCAAGGGCATTATACATCAGCGACTTTCAACACGTCCGCTGCACTAGCGATTATACATTCATAGTTCCACTTCAAAAATTCTTATAATCATTAATAGTTTCAAAACTGTTGTCATTTAACCTTCGTGGATTTCATTCATGAATCGAAATGAAGTAAAAATTTGCCAATCACAAACAAATTTAATAGTGAATACGCTTATATACGCCTCTCTGGTCTATCAAAATTTAAGATTATCATCTTCAAAGTATTGTAGTATAAAAATACTATCATCAAACAAAGTGCGACTAAACTGCAAAATAGTCGAATAGAATCCAATTAGACTGTGGAATGCAAACATTATTATTCAAATCTCTAATTGAGAAAAAACTCCTAACAAAAGTTCATGACTTTAATGCATTCAATAATTCATAATCAAAGTTCATCTTTCACAAAATTGTCTATGATGCAATGGTCGTTCATAACTGACGATAAATGTCTGTGTTGCAATCAATTCAAATAACGACTAGTATTTCCAAGATCGTCGACAACGTATTAGATTTTAACGCTCTAAAATCATTTAAATATTCTTCCTTCTTGATGATGACAGAAAATTGGTCAAAGTAATTAACTTGGGTAGAAATTACTTTAATAAAGTGACACGCTGTCTGAATTTAAATCTGCCATGAAAATCATTAACTTATAGTCAAATCGTGACTACAAAAATAAGCAAATTACTGAAATATCCAAATATCAGTCTCAACTGATCCAAAATCATTTGACTATGTCCATGACATAACAATGTCTTAATAAATCGACGAAAAAGGCATAACTCATCAAGGTGTACTGAATATAGGAATCTCAAACAAGAATATAGGGCAAAATACATGAGGACAGAAAATATGGGAAAATGGTTGCTCAGATATCGCTAAAAAGCTCAAATAAAACAATAAACGTTCACGACTACCTTATCTGCCGATTGAAGTTCCAGAGGAAAATTCCCCAAAGAAGACTGCTGATGGATCCATTTCACCAACTTAAAGATGAGCTCCATCCTCGAAACAGGAAACAGCGCCCTTGGAGAATCGAACTGCTTCCTCCTCCGGAAATTGCACTGCTCCGTGTAGACGAAAGACATCCTTCCGGCAAAACTCTTCTTTGTGAGTCGGGACTACCCTGACCTCTCTTGAAAAATCCCTGAAGTTCTGGGAGAAAATCGCCATGAAGTTTGTGTAGTAATTTCCATCGAAATATTCATATACAGTGAGTATGAAATCGTTTCCATTGCTGTTTGATAGTATTCAGCGTTGAACCACGAAACATGGGTGTAGATGGTTGTTCACCACATGTTCGCTTGTGTGGAATAGCAATTAGCGAAGTTCCATGCTGCTATCTTACTCCAACGATGTATGTCCCAATTGCATTAAAGTCCTTTAGCCTTCCATCTTCTCTTCGGTTATGGTAATAGTAGAACAAACTGCCATATTAAACTGCTCCATAATACTGTAGCGTTGTGTCACAATTCAATCTTAAGTCTCCCTGTTGCACTAGCAGTGTCAGCCGTACCGTAGAATCTGACGATACAAAGTGCTTCTCAGGTGGCGAGAAAATCACTTTTGTCAGTCGTCTAAAAATGCCAATATCTTCCAAAATAACTTCGTGAAATTGTTCAACTTTTCTACACTCCTTAATGTAGCACAGCACAATAGAATTAGCTTATAGGCAAACGCTAACTGTTCATAGCTAATCTTGTAGACGCGTTATAATGTGCGTTTTAACTTCGCCTAGTTTCCCTCACTGTAAACTTGCACTGCTTGTCTGCTCGAATCTCGTTTAATGCGGTGGCTTCACCACGCGTTATAATGACGACTCTTTCTACTAATTTCACTCGACGTCTCACCAAAACGACTATATAAGAACTGAGACTGAAGATCTGAGACTGAAGATCTGACGATTTGAGACAGCTCTCTTCTGCGCAAGGCCTTTTATAAACTTCATAAGGGGCGTATCCATCCCTTCCATAGCGTGTTACTGCGTCATCGCTAGAAGTTCCAACTTCGTCAATACTTGACGGATTTTCAAAATTCAAAAACTGAAAATAAATTTCACCAAAATTCCATATCAATGCCACTACTGCAAATGGATTTCCACAATTCTGCATTCCAAAAAGCATTAAAAATATCATAGTTTCAGCAATCTCCGTCTTCCTTCAAACAATCGTTCATTGGTTCGAGCCTCCCCTCCAATAGCATAATTTCTTCCTCAGCACAATTCCACGTTTCCTGCGACTGCGTCGTAAATCTCGAATCTTTCTCGAACAAATGCTGACGTCATTGAGAATCTCAGCTCAAGTAGCCTGCTGGTATAACGTCTGCGTCATCCGTGCTTACGTCATGACTACCCACGTCATAACTATGACAGCCATAACTTTCTTCATAATTTTCAATATAGCCACCGTGGTCTCACTATAATTCAATTTACGGGGGCAGTACCAATGTAAGGCATTTTTGCAGTACTGAAACCTATTTGCAATAATCAGTTTAGAGAAAGTTACGGTAACAAAACTAATCGAATTATATTTTATTTTAGAAAACTGATCATCTTCATATTTAAATTTTAATTTTCACCCATTTCCTTCAATTTTCATAAGATGAAATTAAAGGACACACTATTTTGAACCACACTGAAGCTGGAAATACAAATTATTTCATTTTCACACAAAGACTGTTCTCTAAATAAGTGTTTTGACTCTCCTGTAAAATTTCAAAAATATCAAATGATCAGTTGTGATAATGGACTACTAATTTGTTTCTTCAGTCAGGGTTTAATTACCCTCCTAGTCTAACACCCTTCTAGCGATTAAAACGTACGAATTTGATGGTTTAATTTATTCTAGATTTATGCCGTGTCTTACGTGGGGCTTGGTCTAGGAACACGAAGATAGGCTCATCAGCGGGCTCTTGGTGTCTGTGCCCCGACCCTCACAGGAGTAGCGAACTGCGCGCTACCTACCTTCTTATGAAGCGCAGCTGCACTTCATTACTGCTCAAGCAGCCTTTCACCCTATTGATGCCTCCAAAAATATCGTATATTGGCTTTCACGGCCAGGGAATTAAGTTGGTTGGTTCCTCAGTTTAGGGGCTGCGACAACGCGGTCATGTAGTCCCGTGTACTTTGGTTGTGTGTAGAATCTGTCTTATAACCGGTGTTAATTTTGATGGCTGTATTAGTGTGTGTTATCGGTTTTAATTCAAGTAAGGATTCCAGACAGTAATTTCAAATTGTTCCTACTTTTGCTACCAAATGCTACCGTTCACGATACCTGGCTTGCGGACTTGCCTACTAGATGGCAACAGAGTCAGCACCTGGCGGCGAACGTTGGAACTAATAGAGCGTTATCAATTCTAACCTACAAAGTTTGACTTCACACAACTGTAGTTAGTGGTAGGTTCCTTTCCATGCCCTAAATCTATGACATGGGACCGCCGGCTTTACTTCCCCTCCGAAGGAAGGCATACTGAGGGATTTTATTGCTCTTACAAGGAATTAAATCTCAGCATTTTTTCTAAGATTATGCCATGTCTTGTGCAGGGATTCGCCTAGGAAACACCAAACCCCACACAAGACACGGATATAAACTTAGAAAAATTGCTGGTGTTAATTCGTTGACCGTGAAAGTCGATTTACCATCTGATGGTTAAATATTCAACATTGAAACTGTCTTCAGACCTGCGCATAATATGCAGTCCTTGTTCCAGCTAAAAGCACTTGCTAAGATGCACCCTCCTTGCGTGTTACCACCTTGGATCGATAGGGGTTGTTAGTCTGGCTGGTTCATGGACACATCCTTCTACTTGTTGCTACTGTCTGCGTCATTCATCCGATCTAACTTTCTTTGTTACGTGCAGAACCACCATATAGCTGCAACAAGACTTGACCAAGGGAGGCCGTGAAGAAAACTGACAAAACGGGAGCCTGCACAAAACTCAGCTAAGGGTCCCATCGTCGCCTACCCAGGACTCATTATTTGTGACCCCCAGAGGATCTTCTTCCTTGTCAAACTCCTTGGCAAACTCTTATTCTCTCGACACCAAATATTATTCAAGTTTATTCAAACCCTTGTCTCACGTTTACCACAATCTTCGAGAGGTCAGACCTTACAGTATCTCCTGCCTTCTGCTCAAGACCGTAAAGGAGGCAGAGTGTGAGTAGCCCTACCCTGGATAGTGCTACACCCTCAAGGGCTCACACTATCTCCAGCCTTCTGCTCAAGGCCCTAAAGGAGGCAGGGTGTTTGTAGCCCTACCCTGGATAGTGCTACACGCTGAAGGACTCACAGTATCTCCTGCCTTCTGCTCAAGGCCCTAAAGGAGGCAGGGTGTGTGTAGCCCCACCCTGGATAGTGCTACACCCTCAAGGGCTCACAGAATTTCCTGCCTTCTGTACAAGGCCCTAAAGGAGGCAGGGTGTGTGTAGCCCCACCCTCGATAGTGCTACACGCTGAATGACTCACAGTATCTCCTGCCTTCTGCGCTAGGCCCTAAAGGAGGCAGGGTGTGCATAGCCCTACCCTGGCTAGTGCTACACGCTGAAGGACTCACAGTATCTCCTGCCTTCTGCCCAAGGCCCTAAAGGAGGCAGGGTGTGTGTAGCCCCACCCTGGATAGTGCTACACCCTCAAGGGCTCACACTATCTCCTGCCTTCTGCTCAAGGGCCCAAAGGAGGCAGGGTGTGTGTAGTCCCACCCTGGATAGTGCTGCACCCTCAAAGGCTCACAGTATCTCCTGCCTTCTGCTCAAGGCCCTATAGGAAGCAGGGTGTGTGTAGTCCCACTCTGGATAATGTTACACCCTCAATGGCTCACAGTATCTCCTGCCTTCTGTACAAGAACCTCAACCAGGCAGGTATATGTAGCCCCACCCTGGATAGCGTTACACCCTAAAGGGCTCACAGTATCCTCTGCCTTCTGCTCGAGGCCCTAAAGAAACCAGGGTAAGCGTAGCATCACCCCTTATAGACGCTTCGTGACCTTGGAATCATATGTCTAGTTCTGTAAATGTGAACTGGTTTCAACCTGGGATTGAGGAGAATACATTATAGATCCACTTTGCATCGTTCAGGCACAGCGCAGCGCGCGTTGAAACTGTTAGAACCAGCTGTGTCTGGCGGACATCTGCGCTACGTGCTTGGTGTGCACAATACGTGTCCATGATTACAAATTGTCCATTCTCAGTTCGTTCACGAACCAGAGACTTCATGAAAACAGTTGACCTCTTTTTGAATGAGACGGTTTAAGTGGAGATGATGTAAGTCTTCCCTTCCTAATGAAGTGACACACAGAAGAGAATAAAAAGTCTGTCTTGTCATTAAGGTTTTCATGTCCTGACGTGCTGCCAACTGAGTAACTTATTCACTAAATCCAGTAACTTTTAAAGATTATTCCGAAACTATATACTGTATTATTATAATGTATCTGGTATGTATAAGGTGCGTTCATAAATAACGAGCCGGAGGCAGTAATGCGCAAACCGGTGACTACATCGGCTAATCGTGGCGTGTGGAACGAGGTGTTGTTCCGACCAGAGCGTGGAAGGTAACAGCCCGTCATTCCTGTGGAATGACACGCCTATTATCATTGTGCCTACTCGTTGGTTGCCTTCTAGCGCTATCTGTTGCTGCACCATTAACTTTATCTTAATAATTGTAATAATATTCTACATAAGTGTTAAATACAGAACATATCCACTGATCCTCTCTATTAAGGGACACTAGGACTGAGTTTTGGTCAGAAATAGCAAAAATATTGATTTTTTAATTCTTTGGTATAATTACGCCCCTGACTCCAGGGGATAATTTAGTGAAAGTCTTTTCCGAATTCCGCCATATTTAAAGGTCCAGCGCATGCCTGAAATGTCTAGTGCATGGTATATAAACGCCCCCTATTCATGGACTTTCATTGAGGCGAATATTTCTGCACTTATTTTCCTAATAAGGAAGCTCAGAAAAGCAATAAAGAGCGTGTTACATAAGGTGCTAGGCAGTTTTAGCTGATAACTAAAAAATACGCATGGCTTTATAAAAGTGCATTTTTCTCAGCTTCAATTTTTTGAGACAAAATTCGCCCCATATACATCAGACTTGTAGCTATGATATAGCAAAGTTTTATACATATTTTATATTAAAGCATCCATAATTACAGAGATTAGTTTTACTGTAGTAATCTTAGTTTTCCCATTAAAAATATTTTAATTTTCAAATAATAGGCAATTAATGGGATAAATAAATTGTGAAATATGTTAACTTATATCTCAACAAATTTTCATATGAACTTAAAATCAATCACTAGGATTGCTTCCATACTAAATATCTATATGGGAAAGTCATGATAAATAAGCTACCTCTATTTGTTTAAGGCAAGGACCATTTTCAAAATTTGCATAATTTCTCTACAAAAATAATCATATCTCCTAAACGGTTAGAGATAGAAAACTATAAATCATTAGTCTAGTGTATATTAGTATTTGAGTGATGTGCGTAAAATTAGAACAATATCCGTTGATAATTACAGAAATCTGTAAACTCAGTCCCAGTGTCCCTTAAACTTAAGAGATGATGCTTGCTTGACGAACGAAACTAGTCATCCAATATAACCCCCATTTTTGTGAGAAGGTTTTTTTTAATGTGTATTAATAATTCATGTATTCTACACCAGGCACTAGGAAATTAATTGTAATTCCCCGCCCAATCAAATTTGGGAACACTCTTGTTAACCGACGGAAAAGCTCCTGATAGTTGTTTGACACCTTAGGAACTGTGGAAATCGAATACCTAATTTATGTTTTTTTTTAAATCATTTCAAATGATCTTGTCGACTTCATCGTTATGCTTAGGTCTACCGTTATGCGTCACGCTTACGGCGTATATGACGTCATCATGTTGTTCAGTACGTATACACCGAGTCTGACTTTACTCCTGGGGTCTGGCGTTATGCGAACGGAGACGGCGAGTGCGTGACGTCATGCAGCCTCCCTACCCCCTCCCCCCCGCGGGAAGCCTAAGTGAAAGGATAATGGAGTCTGTTGAGTCTGAGTTTACTCCTGGGGTCTGGCGTTATGCGAACGGAAACGTCAGACATTCCCCCCCCCCCCGCGGGAAGCCTAAGTGAAAGGATAATGGAGTCTGTTGAGTCTGAGTTTACTCCTGGAGTCAGGCGTTATGTGAACGGAGACATCAGGCATCCCCCCCCCCCGCGAGAAGCCTCAGTTAAAGGTAATGGAGTCTGTTGAGTCTGAGTTTACTCCTGGAGTCTGGCGTTATGCGAACGGAGACGTCAGGCATTCCCCCCCCCCCCCCCGCGGGAAGCCTAAGTTAATGGGTAATGGAGTCTGTTGAGTCTGAGTTTACTCCTGGAGTCTGGCGTTATGCGAACGGAGACGTCAGGCATTCCCCCCCGCGGGAAGCCTCAGTTAAAGGTAATGGAGTCTGTTGAGTCTGAGTTTACTCCTGGAGTCTGGCATTATGCGAACGGAGACGTCAGGCATTCCCCCCCCCCCGCGGGAAGCCTAAGTGAAAGGATAATGGAGTCTGTTGAGTCTGAGTTTACTCCTGGAGTCTGGCGTTATGCGAACGGAGACATCAGGCATTCCCCCCCCGCGGGAAGCCTAAATGAAAGGATAATGGAGTCTGTTGAGTCTGATTTTACTCCTGGGGTCTGGCGTTATGCGAACGGAGACGTCAGGCATTCCCCCCCCCCCCCCCCCCGCGGGAAGCCTAAGTGAAAGGATAATGGAGTCTGTTGAGTCTGAGTTTACTCCTGGAGTCTGGCGTTATGCGAACGGAGACGTCAGGCATTCCCCACCCCCGCGGGAAGCCTCAGTTAAAGGTAATGGAGTCTGTTGAGTCTGAGTTTACTCCTGGAGTCTGGCGTTATGCGAACGGAGACGTCAGGCATCCCCCCCCCCCCGCGGGAAGCCTCAGTTAAAGGTAATGGAGTCTGTTGAGTCTGAGTTTACTCCTGGGGTCTGGCGTTATGCGAACGGAGACGTCAGGCATTCCCCCCCCGCGCGGGAAGCCTAAGTTAATGGGTAATGGAGTCTGTTGAAAGAGCCCTCCTGAGCCTTTCTAACCTGTGTAGCATTTTTGTAGCATGCGTTATTTGAAATTATATAAAGTCTAGTCTCTCAGACTGACTGTATCTTTTTCATTCTGTGTTAACTAATTTATAAAACAGTCCTACCAATTGTTGTAGTTGTTTGAGTCTTCAGTCTTTTAACTGGTTTGATGCAGCACTCCAATCCCTCCCTGTCCTGAGCTAATCGTTTCATCTCCACATAGCTACCACACCCTACATCCGAGGCAATCTGTTTAACATATTCTAACCTTGACTACGCCTACAGTTCTTTTCCTCGACCCTAAATTTGATATTCCTGGGTGTCGTAGTACGTGTCTTACCAATCTATCTCTCCACTCCATTAGCATTTGTCAGAAACATCTCTCCTTGCCCACTCATCTTAATAACCCTTCATGAGTTACTCTATCTAACCACTATTCTCCTGTAACATCACATTTCAAATGCTTCTATCCTACTCCTTTCTTCTGTGCCAACAGTCCAAGTTTCACTTCCATACAGCGCCGCACTCCAGACAAAGACTGTAAAAAATTACTTCCTTACACCTTAATCTATATATGTCAACAGATTCCTTTTATGCAGAAATGCGTTCCTTGCCTGAGCCAACCTACTTTGTATATCCTCTTTGCTTCGTCCATCACTGGTTACTTTGTGGTAGAATGGACTTTCTTTACTTTTTCTTTTCACCTGCCAATTTGACGTCAATAAGCTTTTGATATATTTCGGCTCTAATCCATTTTTAGCCTACTTTTCACATTTTGCAAAAATGAGGCAAAAGTAGACTGTCTGTCTGTCTGTCTGTCCTTCTGTCTGTCGGTCTGTCTGGCTGTGTGTGTGTCCCCCCCTATCAACTCCTGAACGGCTGCAGCAATCAAAACCAAATTTAGTATGAGTAAAGATGTGCACCGGAATATCTCACGTCCATATTTGAAAATGGGGTCAGTGCTACCAACTGCTGAAACAACGCACTAGAAATTTGAGCTCCAAGTTGGATATCTTGCAAGGTATGCATGGGAGCTATTCCAAATTTGGCACACATGGAGATACTACTATTTCAGTTTAATTTCCAGGAGGCCAACCATGACAGTGTTGCCAAAATAATTTCAAGCCTTCTGATAGGTCCTATGTTTAAATGCATTTAACTTCTACACTATCAATTGGATTTCAACCAAATTTTGTATGTAATATCTGTACATAAACAGATATGACAGAGCGTATTCTTAAGAACCAACAGGGCTGCCAACTGTTAATAATTGCTCTCTTTATTTTTTTTATCCAAATACCAATATATCAGAAAGTATGCAAGCCAACAGCTTTAAACTATGCACACGTATATTCTGACATTTTAGATTAATTTCGAGTAACTTATATACGACAGTTCTGCCAACATGATTTTAAGCCTGCTGATACGACCAATTTTTAAATACATGTAACTTATATACTAACAAATGGATTTCATCCAAAATTGGCACAACAAGATATCATAATATTTCAGATTATTTCTGAGCAGCACACGCATGGTATTGTTGGCAACATGCTTTTACGCGTGCTGATAGATCCAATGTCTAACTGCATGTAACGTCCATTGGACTTCAATCAAATTTTGTATTCAGTACCTTAAGAGATTGAACTAAGAATATATTCAGTCGCCAGGGCTACCAACTGTAGTGCTCTATTAGGCTACATTTTACCAGGTATATTTTGAACTAATTAGATATTTTGATATTACCAACTTAATTTCGTCATTATTCTAGATAGGTTCATATACTGTAGAATAATCATTGGCATGAAAAGTAGGCTGTATAGTTCTTGTTCTTTTTTACATTTATTGATTTCCGTCATGAATTTCTTACTCAAGACAGAAACCATACCATTTTAAAGCTCATTCAAATCCTCTGGTGTGTCGGCTAAGATGCCAACGTCATCAGAGTATCTCAAAGTTGAAATTAATTCTCCTTGAATCTTTAATTCTACTTTAATTTTTTATCAAATTTCCTTCATTGATTTTCAATGTATAGATTGAAAAGTATGGATGATAAGCTGCAGCCTTGCCTGGCACCTCTTTCAAGGAGGTGGTGTAGTTGGTAGCATGCTGAGCTTCTCTGCCCAAGATCGCGGGTTCAAAACCGGCCGAAGTCGTCGGATTTTTTAAGAGCGTTAAAAATCCCACAGAATGCCTTACTTCGGAGGGGAAGTAAAGCCGGTGGTCCCATGTCATAGATTTATGGCATCTTAAAGAACCTTCCAATAATTACTACTGTGTGAAGCTAAATTATAGGTTAAACATTTGACAAACGCTCTTAGGTTCCAACGTTCGTCGCCAGGAGCCGACTGCGGGGGCATCTGGTAACCAAGTTCTGAATTAGTAGTTGTTGACGATGGCGTTTGGTGGCAAAAGTAGGAACTACTTGATTTAATTCAAAGTTGGCAGTCCTTACTTGAATTGAAAACAGATAACACACACTAATACAGTCATCACAATTAACAAGGGTTATCAGACAGATTCTACACACACCTTAAGTACACGGGGCTACATGACCGCGTTGTCGCAGCCCCTAAACTGAGGAACCAACCAACCAACTTTTTGCCAGACGTAATCTCAAAACGGATAACATGGCTAAGCGATTCTTTTTATCATTTCAATTGATCTTGTCGACTTCATCGTTATGCATGAATCTAACGTTATGCGTTACGGAGACGGCGACTGCGTGACGTCATGCAGCGGCTCGGGAAGCTTAAGTTAAAGGGGAAAGGACGGCGAGTGCGTGACGTCATGCAGCCACGCGGGAAGCCTAAGTGAATGGGTAATGGAGACTGTTGAAAGAGTCCTGGGGCGTCGAGTGACCTGGGGCTTCGAGCGAAGCGAGAAGGCAGTTGTAGCATCCGTCATTTGAAATGATATAAAGTCTAGTCTTTCAGACTGACTGTTTTTTTTTTAAGATTTATCGTATTGCCTTTAGTGCCGGGAGTGTCCGAGGACAGACTGTAACTTTTTATATCAAGTCCAGATATTCTGAGGTTCTTTTTTCCAGTGCTTCCAGTCTATTCTATCACGAGTAACCTGAGCACCCTGTACATATCCTAAAGCAGATACATCCCGTTTTATGGCGAGCTGGTCTTGTTTTATCCAGTGGATATTTTATTTTAAATGACCCAGGTTGATGTTATCACTGAAGCTATTCTCCTGTCACATATTCACATTCATTTGTTTTGGTGTTGTGCCAACGGGGGAGCCATCTAGCATCATTACATTAAACATAGATGGCAGCACGTCACACCGAGTTTGTGTCCAATGGACGTAAAACGTAAGGGTCGCCATTTCAATATAATCCTCAAATACTGTGGATGGTAGTTTCAGGCTACAGCTAGAGTTGTTTGAGGGAATTGAATATCGTTTTCATTCATCCCCGTGTTCTTAGGTGTGCGCTGAATTTGTCTGATGACCCATGGTTGTATTAGTGTGTGTAGGCTATTTGTAATTCCGGTAATAATAATAATGATAATAATAATAATAATAATAATAATAATAATAATAATAATAATAATAATAATAATAATAATAATAACTATTATCCCTATATTATTCTGCTGAGGTCCCATTCCAGTTTTGTACCGAAAATAAGGTCCCATTAACACCAACCTACACATATGGGGTACCTACAGGTTCAGCATAACCCAATGCGTAAGCGAAACGCACTCACTTACTCTTTAAAAGCCTCACAATTAAATAAACACCTTAAAACATGTATATTTACAATGAAATATATATATATTGCACCCTTCAATAGAGCATTGTTTTCTCAAGATTCATCTACGGGGTCATGTTCAGTCCTGACTGCATTACACAGCAAAGTTCGCATAAAAACAACATGCTCTAATGAATAGAAAGGTCCATGACACAGGCTATACTAGAAATAAAATGAATAACAAGTAGAATAAAAGAAATTTAATGCCTGAAAATTATGTGCATAATAATAATAATAATAATAATAATAATAATAATAATAATAAAATAAAATAAAATAAATTCTCCCTGACTTTCACCCCCTTTAGAAATAAATATATTACTGAGTGGTAAGACTCGCTCCACATAACAAAACAATGTGAATACAGTTTCACACAACATGATTAATCATAACATAAACTTTGAGCGGTAAGAACTCGATCGTCACAACATATGGATGCAAGTCCATTTTTCCTGGTCAAGAAGTTATATAATGCGTGGTGTACTGCTCTTTAATAAGAAAATGAGTACTGATGCGAGTCCGTTTACAACTGAAATAGTCATGTTGCTCACGGAGTTGCATCTTTTAAATCACACTACGGCTATGGGACCCACCCTTAATTAACACACTATAATTACTACTGACACATGCAAGATCTAATAATACAAAAAGGACGAATCTCCCTGAGATTCTAGCTGGTGCCAACGCACACAAAATAAAAAGCGCATGCCAAAAAATAGGCCAAAACGCTCGCTTCACAAATTGGGAACACAGCCTCGCACATCCTAATGCCACACGGGGTCATTGAACGCGTAAAATAAACACACAAGAAATGAAGCAACAGCAACAAAATACAAGCCTAACGGCTGAAAAATTATATTTACATTTTATAAAACGCCAGACAAACAGAAGCTTCGGAATATACCTTAAAACATGGACAGCACCCATTTAATCAATCAAATACTCATTATAACCGATCAGGTTTTGTGAATTTTAAACAACGTCTTAAATTGAAGTACAGGACCCTGGCCTGTTGATAATGACAAGTCGCGTTATCTGATTTGAGCGCACCCCACTTGTATGAATCATCGCTGCCTCAACTATCTCTCTCAGTCCTTCAAGCTAGGTGCTATTTCCATCTGGAAACGCAAACATATCTCACTCATCCACTTGGATGGCAAGTAAACACACAATATACCACGAGTTCAGCCTCGCGAGGTTATGAACTGGGCTGATGTGGAGCAAGGTAGAATAATCACAATGATATATTCTCGCTAACACATCATAAAATCACGCTACGCACCATAAAGCTTGGACTGACTCCTCATAATATACCAACTGGGTCGGCTCAAAACAGATCAACCATATTGCGTCCATAGACACATTAAACAAAAACTCGGGTGCAAAGTGCCATCCCGTACAGATCTGCTGGAAAAGCAACTATCAAAATAATCCTGATCCGTCATAAAATTCTGCTCACAAATAAACTTTACCCTCCAAATTCTATTTTTAATCTCAAAATTAATTCAGTTCCATTTTTGTTATAAGGCATACCTCCGAATTATAATGTTTGACCGCGATTTACGCAAGCGAATGCGAGCACGAGCTACGCGTCGCCCCGTATAGTTGAACCAAACACAAATCACAATATTTACAAATTACACAGCGCTCGGCTTGTCCCATACTTAATGTGTCAGTAAACAAGAACTAAGAATCGACATTACCATACAAGCAAACAAATATCTACAAAAAATATGTCCCATAATACCATAGCTGATTTAATAAATAAATAAATTCATTTGTACTCAATCCTTTAAAACAGCGTCAGGAAAACATCTGCAGCCATCACTCCTTTAAGATGCTTAGCTCGTCATCGACATCTTCTGGCAAATGTCCTGCTGGTTCCAAGATCCGGCCTCGTTCCTAGACGTCATCTCGTGCTGAATTAAATAAAGTTTGTCAGATACACACACGGTATATTTCCTATTAAATTCACCGATCAAGTACTAAATTCCTTGACAGTCTATTGGTGAATTATTTCGATGAACTGGTCCTATCTAGTAGTACTGGGACTACAAATAAATCACTGAAGTTACACTTATAACTTGACGAAAATGTTCCATGTTCAAATACATGAAAATATGCAGAGTATGCCTCGTGTCCTCGGACACCTGAATAAATGACCTTACGTCCTCAAAAGCTCAAATAAAAGTCAACGTTACGTCCTCAGACGCACAAATGAAAAGTCATCTCTCGAAGCTTCCTGGATCCTTATAAATGAAACTGGCTAGGGTAGGTGTGGAAGGGGGTTTGTGGAAAAATATTCCATAATAATTATCAGACTAACATGCGATCGGTATCATTGAGTTCGTAGCGATGTGGAGGTTACGATTATGCTGTAGCTGGCTGGAATCGATCGTGGAATTAATCCGTAAATAACTAACGCGTTACCAAGCCGAGTTGCCGCTAAAAACAGACTCTTGTAGATCTTTGCGCGCTTTTACTTGTATTTCTGCCACAGGGAGTGGTTAACATGTAGATTTTACCAATTTCATCGTAGCATTCGATTTTCTTCTTAGCGCCAACACTCATAGCAACAAGCCATATTGTGCGTACCCAAGCCATCTCCGCGCTAAAAGTTGCACCTGTCCTATGTGTCATGAATATTATGCTACTTCCTAAAATACCACAGGAGCTTAAACCATTGTGTCCTCTCGGCCACTGATTTCTCAATATTTCCCAACACCGTCTGGCTCTCATATCTGCTGTCTGTAGAAATGTATCAAAAGATGATGAATAATTTATTAGAATCCTTTATACAGCCTGTGGATAAAGGGTTCAATATATACATATATATATATATATATATATATATATATATATATATATATATTAGCGTATGGCTTTTACTGCCGGGAGTGTCCGAGGACATGTTCGGCTCGCCAGTTTTGTAGCTGCTTCGAGACGGACATCCAATGGGCGAGCTACAAGACCGTTGGGGAGGAAAGTGGGAATGAAAGGTCGAGGAGTTGTTGGAAGGTAGCGGCTGTGGTCTATAGTTAGGGACCAACCCCGGCATTTGCCTGGAAGGAAGATGGGAAACCACAGAAGACCATCTTCAAGGTTGCCGGCGGGGGGATTCGAACCTCCTCGCCTCCCGGATGTGAGTGACTGCCAGCAGTCATGCCGTAACGACCACGGCTAACTCAGCCGGTAATGAAATAATGAAAGAATGCAACACGGTAACCATGGTAACAGAATCTCACAGGTCCAGCTATTTCTGTAAGACGCAATGCAATTCCAATTATTACATTCCTGTGAAAGTTTCCAGACGGTTATAAGGTTATTACTGAACCAAATTAAGCTGTAAAATTCATCAATACATACAGTATAATGCGCTTAAGGGGGTCAAGGGGCACTCGATAATTTTTTCACGTAATTTTCACGTGTGAGTGTGGTACGAAAGGTCTCCGAAAACCACATTTAAAGGCCCTTCAATGAACAGTGTCTGTGATATTCCCAGAAAACTAACTTCGCTCTGATATACCTATGAAGGAATAACAAACTCCTAACCACTGCACCAGTAGCTGAATTGATAAAGTCTGATTATTCATACCAAGGATAAATCAGTCATAGCATTCATGATTGAGATTTTGCTTAGTGTACTCTTTACAACTAGAATATTCGCGGGCGAAGCCGCGACGGGTAATGATAGTAATACTAATATAGTATGGCCTCGGGTGTCGGGTGCAAGCATTGTTATTTGACGCCCAGAGGGCAGTTTGTATGTCGAATTTTGTCGTTCTTTGGAGCACTATGTAAGTCTAGGAGGTTAGATATTTAAGCTCCTTGACACAATAGCGCTTTCTAGTAGAGAAACGAGGAACTTTGTGTTGGCGGAAAATCCCGAGATTAATTTTGCCACTATGAACACGGCCTACTGAATTCAAATGGGTTATTTAACATGCCAATATCGTTTGACATGCGTGACGAGATTTTTTTCGCCTTTCAAAAAAATAATTCACTTGCCACGGCCAGGAGCGTACCTGCAAGCTTGGGGTTGGTAGACCAACAAGATAACCACTCACCCACCGTGGAAATTCAGGTGATGATTGGGTAGGAGGGGACCGTGCCCTTAAGTTAGGAACTATCCAGACATTTGCTTGGAGTAGAAGTTGGAAACCAGGGAAAAACACTTCTAAGATGGCTGAGTTGACCCCGTTCAAGTCTTCAGACCATAATATTCCTTGGCAGAGCAGAGCATCGAAACCGGATCTCAGGGGTGACAGTAGCCGCTAGACCACGAGGTAGTTAGAGGTTTGTTTCTACTTTTCATGGAATTAAGGATGAGAAGGTATCACAGCACAACGTGATCGTTCTATCGGCAGCCAAAATAACCGGTCTTCTTACCGTGCGGGAGTTGAGTTTTCGAGCCATCAGTTGGCATCACTAGGGGCGTTCTCAGGCGGGGAATGCTGAGAGCCGTGATTGGGCACCTGTCCTTGTTGGCAAAGGAGGAGAGGAGGGGCACAGATAGAGGTGCGCAGCGCCATCTTTGATTTTCTTTAGTTTCGCGCTTGGAAGAATGTTACAGATGAGACGGTGTTAATAAATCTAAATTGAAATGTCAAGTGACCCATTAATTGTTAAGTCTCGTTAGAAAGGCGCTCTTGAGTTTTACTGTGTATGAAATTTTTTGAGAATCGAGTTTTCACAGTTAGCGACTAAACGCATTTTAATAAGAAGAAAAAGAAGGAAATCGCAACCGTCATAAACTAGTTATATTTTTAAGCATTTTTCTTACTAAGAAATAAGTTTTGAAAAGAAAAAGACAAACTAAAGAGCATAAAAACCTTAGTAATTTTAAAAGCACTCACGTTAGTTAGTTAGTAATTGTTGTTTTAAGGGGTGGAACTACGAGGTCATCTGCCCCTAAGCACTCACGTTAACAGGAGGTTTGTTACATCAAATAACTGAACTAGAAGCGATGCTTGTGTAGCAGAGAATCTTTAAAAATGATTTAACATACCGTAAGCTTCTGATTCGTTCATCATGGATAAAATCAGAGGAGGCAATTGTTAGCAGCAAAATATTTTTTATTATTCAACATCAATAAAATATTAAGCAACAGAAAAAAAATCAAGAAATATTTAGCAACCGAAAAAAACAGCTCATTAACTTTATTCCCCCATCAGTTTTTATAATTAATAATGACAAATCCCAATCTAAATCAACCGAAACCACAGCCTCACTCTCATTTCTTGTTGTCTTAAACTAAGACATTTTCATTGTCGCTTTCATAAGATGGTTTTTAGTGTCTCAAAATCTTAAATCTTAAATTAAATATCTCAAAAGTAAGACAGAATTTCAATATGTGTCTGAAATCATTTTTATCAAGACACTAAAAAGCATCTTGTGCGAAGTGACAAAGAAAGTGTCTTAATTTAGCCACCAAGAAATGACAGTGCTTTGTAGAAAATAGACGTCTTTTCGTCTTATGGACGTCAAGTTTTACATTTTCAGCAAAAATTAATTATTTCTACCATTTATTTCGCAGCCGGTGTCAAGTTTATCATCTTGGCTTACAGGATTGAGCCGCGTCGCATATCGGTTATTATTTCCCGACGTTTCGGCTGACATTGCAGCAGCCTTAATCATGGGTAGGTACGAGTTGGTGTCCGTACTCAAACTAAGGGTTGTTGCCAGTCAGATGTGCTTGCTTGCCCTGCATTTACGTCACGTTGCTCGCTGATTGGTCCCCGCCCCTGTCAGTCGCGCGCTAGTAGAACTTTCCAGATGTTGCTGAGTTCGAACCCATCTTCGCGATTGAAATTATTGGGATGCTTCACGACCTCTATTGCCTCTCTAATTAACCTGTTTTGGTATCCGGGAATTTTAGCAACAGTTTCGGCCTTATGAAATTCGATGTCGTGTCTCGTGACATCAGCATGTTCAGCTATTGCAGATCTGTAGTTTATCTGTTACGTGTCCCGAATGTGCTCTGAAATCCTAATGGAAACGCGTCTATTTGTTTGCCCTATGTAAACCTGTCCACAGGAGCAAGGCACTTTGTAAACTCCTGCGTCCTGGTTTGGCAGCTTTATCTCGTTTGATTTACGCACCACTTGTGTCAGCTTGTTTATAGGATGCATCACAGTAGTAACATCGTGTTTCTTGAGCAGCCTGGCGATTCTATCTGTCAACCCCTGTACGTACGGCAGAAAGGCTTTATGGTGGGGCCTATCTTTGTTCTTTTTGCCAGTTCTTCGGCTTTGTTCTACCTTCCGTGTGGCCCTATTTATTTGTCCTTTGCTGTAGCCATTAGCTAGGAGCGTGTTCCAAACATGTTTCTTTTCTTCATTCACTGTATCCTTATCACAAATGTGGTTGGCTCTGGTGAGGAGTGTTCTAGCTACCATTTCTTTCTGCGATGGAGGATGACTTGAGTTAGCATGTAGGTACCGATCTGTGTGAGTGCCTTTCCTATAGACCCTGTGTCCGAGTGTGTTGTCTGTTCGTTTATAGAGCAGAACGTCTAAGAAGGCCAGCTGATTATTTTCTTCTACTTCCATTGTGAAGTTGATGCTCGGATGTCTGGAGCACATGAAGTCTAGAAAGTCCTGAAGTGTGGTGCGTCCATGTTCCCATATCAAAAAGACGTCGTCTACGTTCTGAATCAACACTTAGGCTTCAATGGGCTCTCCTTGATCGCTTCTTCTTCGAAGTTAGCCATAAACACGTTAGCCAGTAGTGGAGAGAGGGGGGAACCCATGGCTGTTCCCTCCGTTCGCTGAAACATTTGTCCATTGAATACGAAGACTGTGGAGTTAACGCAGTGTTCAGCTAACTCCACTAAGTCCGTTGGGCCTCCTGTGGCTGTAGGTTTTCCCTGATTAACTGTATGGCGTCAGGTACAGGCACCCTGGTAAATAGGGACTCCACATCGAAGCTTGCCAGAAGATCGCCGTCACTCAGGCTTATACTCGCTATGATATCTGTAAAGTGCTGCGAGTTTTTCACGTGGGAGGCTGGCGGAGGGAATAATGGCTGCAGTACCTGGTTCAAATATTTAGCCAGAGCGTGAGTTGGAGACGCTATGCCGCTAACTATAGGTCTCAGAGACACATCGGGCTTGTGTATTTTAGGTAGGCCGTTGAACGTGGGAGTTCTTGAGTAGCGAGGTACTAGGGATTTCTGCTTCTCTTCTGGAATAGATGACTCCTTAATTATCCGCGTCGTCGTTAGTTCTATCTTCCTTATGGGGTTCTTCGGGATCGCCTTATAAGCTGAGTCTGACAGGAGGCTGTGAACTTTATCCACGTAGTCTTGGGTGTCGAATACAACCGTAGCATTCCCTTTGTCTGCTGGCAAAATCGTAATGCTGTCATTGCTTCGTAGCTCTTTAAGGGCCTGACGTTCTTCCCTGCTGATGTTGCTTGAAACGGGCCTGGCATGTTTGATGATCTGAGAGGCCTCTGTTCTAATTTCTTCTGCTTCTAAGGCTGGTAGATGACGGATAGAAGCTTCTACCCCGCAGATAAGATCTTCCGTAGGAGGGCGTCTTGGCGTGATTGGGTAATTAAGTCATTTGGCTAACAGGTCCTTACTTGGCTCGTTCAATGGCAGGGATGACAAGTTGATCACTATGCGCTTCCTATCTAGTGCATACGTTGAAGGAGGTTTCTGCCTTTGTTGCAGCAAGTCAAATTTCTTTATATGTGTAGCTGTTGTTTTCTGTAATATGGAATCTGCTTGCCTTGCGGTTATGTTATCCAACGTCGTCCAATCGTCAGGAGACAGTCGTATCATTAGCTTGAAGTGTATGTCATATATTTCTCGCGTCACCATATCTAGTTCACGACGGCAGTTCCGGACTCGTTCACGTAATAGGGCACTTTCAGTTTGGAGTAAAATTCTCCTCGCTGCAGGCGAAGAAATATGATGTTTTACCTTGATAAACTTAGGTGAAATGTCGTAGTCCCTGCAGCGTTTCAAAAAGGCAAGTGAGCTCACCAAGCGCGACCGTTTCTGGCGTAGAATGTCCAATTTCCTGCTGTAGAAGTGAGTTTCCTCCCCGTAGAGGCGTATATATTTAGATCGTAGGCTTTCGCGGCCGGTGTCAAGTTTATCATCATGGCTTACAGGATTGAGCCGCGTCGCATATCGGTTATTATTTCCCGACGTTTCGGCTGACATTGCAGCAGCCTTAATCATGGGTAGGTACGAGTTGGTGTCCGTACTCAAACTAACGGTTGTTGCCAGTCGGATGTGCTTGCTTGCCCTGCATTTACGTCACGTTGCTCGCTGATTGGTCCCCGCCCCTGTCAGTCGCGCGCTAGTAGAACTTTCCAGATGTTGCTGAGTTCGAACCCATCTTCGCGATTGAAATTATTGGGATGCTTCACGACCTCTATTGCCTCTCTAATTAACCTGTTTTGGTATCCGGGAATTTTAGCAACAGTTTCGGCCTTATCAAATTCGATGGCGTGTCTCGTGACATCAGCATGTTCAGCTATTGCTGATCTGTAGTTTATCTGTTTCGTGACCCGAATGTGCTCTGAAATCCTAATGGAAACGCGTCTATTTGTTTGCCCTATGTAAACCTGTCCACAGGAGCAAGGCACTTTGTAAACTCCTGCGTCCTGGTTTGGCAGCTTTATATCGTTTGATTTACGCACCACTTGTGTCAGCTTGTTTATAGGATACATCACAGTAGTAACATCGTGTTTCTTGAGCAGCCTGGCGATTCTATCTGTCAACCCCTGTACATACGGCAGAAAAGCTTTATGGTGGGGCCTATCTTTGTTCTTTTTGCCAGTTCTTCGGCTTTGTTCTACCTTCCGTGTGGCCCTATTTATTTGTCCTTTGCTGTAGCCATTAGCTAGGAGCGTGTTCCAAACATGTTTCTTTTCTTCATTCACGCTATCCTTATCACAAATATGGTTGGCTCTGGTGAGGAGTGTTCTAGCTACCATTTCTTTCTGCGATGGAGGATGACTTGAGTTAGCATGTAGGTACCGATCTGTGTGAGTGTCTTTCCTATAGACCCTGTGTCCGAGTGTGTTGTCTGTTCGTTTATAGAGCAGAACGTCTAAGAAGGCCAGCTGATTATTTTCTTCTACTTCCATTGTGAAGTTGATGCTCGGATGTTTGGAGCACATGAAGTCTAGAAAGTCCTGAAGTGTGGTGCGTCTATGTTCCCATATCAAAAAGACGTTGTCTACGTATCTGAACCAACACTTAGGCTTCAATGGGCTCTCCTTGATCGCTTCTTCTTCTTCGAAGTTAGCCATAAACACGTTAGCCAGTAGTGGAGAGAGGGGGGAACCCATGGCTGCTCCCTCCGTTTGCTGAAACATTTGCCCATTGAATACGAAGACTGTAGAGTTAGCGCAGTGTTCATCTAACTCCACTAAGTCCGTTGGGCCTCCTGTGGCTGTAAGTTTTTCCCTGATTAACTGTATGGCGTCAGGTACAGGCACCCTGGTAAATAGGGACTCCACATCGAAGCTTGCCAGAAGATCGCCGTCACTCAGGCTTATACTCGCTATGATATCCGTTAAGTGCTGCGAACATGCTGATGTCACGAGACACGCCATCGAATTTGATAAGGCCGATACTGTTGCTAAAATTCCCGGATACCAAAACAGGTTAATTAGAGAGGCAATAGAGGTCGTGAAGCATCCCAATAATTTCAATCGCGAAGATGGGTTCAAACTCAGCAACATCTGGAAAGTTCTACTAGCGCGCGACTGCCAGGGGCGGTGACCAATCAGCGAGCAGCGTGGCGTCAATGCAGGGCAAGCAAGCACATCCGACTGGCAACAACCGTTAGTTTGAGTACGGACACCAACTCGTACCTACCCATGATTAAGGCTGCTGCAATGTCAGCCGAAACGTCGGGAAATAATAACCGATATGCGACGCGGCTCAATCCTGTAAGCCAAGATGATATTTCTACCATGTTTGAAAAATAAATATTTAATAGCCTAGGTTATAAGGTAACATAGCTTATTTTAACCTTTGAAACATCTAATCTTCAGATAATTCTACCCTGCAAAATGGCATTGGATTAGGCTTATGAAGCGGGTTATGACACGTCATTCTGCGATGTGAAGACATTTTAATAAGCTAAAAGTTTACGTCATGTTGTCATATATCCTAACCGAGGGTAAGTTAAGTTATTTTCAGAAATTTTGAAAAGATATTGCTACTTTGCCAGAAATGTAAAATTTAGCCGCCTCTTAGACGTTTATTTTCGTAGGAAATTTAGCAACAAAACTTAACACTGGTCATATCAGGCAATCACAGATTACAACTTATGTCAGTCAACATTTTTTTAAAATGAGTAATTACTTCAACCAAAAATGTTAGTCAAATTTAAACTTCAAGCTTTTCTTCAATGCGTAAATAATTTCAACCGAAAATGTCAGTGAAATTTAAACTTAAAGCGTTTTTTCAATGAGTGAATAATTTCAACCGAAAATGACTGTCAAATTTAAACTTAGAGCGTTTTTTCAATTAGTGAATTATTTCAACCAAAAATGTCAATCAAATTTAAACTTAAAGCGTTTTTTCAATGAGCAAATTATTTCAACCAAAAATGTCAGTCAAATTTGAACTTAAAGCGTTTTTCAAATGAGTAAATAATTTCAACCGAAAATGTCAGTCAAATTTAAACTTAAAGCGTTTTTTCAATAAGTGAATTATTTCAACCAAGAAATTCAGTGAAATTTAAACTTTAAGCGTTTTTTCAATGAGTGAATTATTTCAACCAAAAATGTCAGTCAAATTTAAACTTAAAGCTTTTTTTCAATGAGTAAATAATTTCAACCGAAAATGTCAGTGAAATTTAAACGTAAAGCTTTTTTCCACTGACAGGTGAATCCACACCCCCCACCCTCTCCACCATTACCTAAAAGGACAGCTGCCCAATCACGGCTCCCAGCCTTCCCCTCCCGAGATAACACCAAGTGATAGCAACCTGATGGCGCGAAAACTCAACTCCCGCACGGCAAGACGGCCCGTTATTTTTGCAGCCGATAGTACAGTAAGCGGCCTATCTCCTGGTGTAGTGGCGAACATTCTTGGCTGTCATCGCGGAGATTCGAATTTTACGTAAAATGGAGGTCTCTTGGCATTAATCGTGTTTTTTTTTTTTGTAAAACTCCAAGTTTCCTTCGTTCCCTCCTTCTCTCTTTGCCTCCTTCGAGCTCACCTTCTTTTCTTCCTCTCTCCCTTCATTCCTTCTTTCGTTCCTTTCTACCATTCCTCGTTCATCCATTCCTTCCTCTTTCCTTTGTGTCTTCTTTACTGATTTCTTGTTTTCCTCTCTCCCTTCATTCCTTCTTTCGTTCCTTTCTACCATTCCTCGTTCATCCTTTCCTTCCTCTTTCCCTTGTGTCTTCTTTACTGATTTCTTGTTTTCCTCTCTCCCTTCTTTCCTTGCTTCGTTACTTTCTACCTTCCCTCGTTCATCCTTTCCTTCTTTTCTCCTTTGTGTCTTCTTTACTTACTTCTTTTCTTCCCATCTCCATTCATTCCTTCCTTATTTAATTTCTACCTTCCCTCGTTCATCCCTTCTTTCGTTTCTTCGTCCTTCGTTTGTGCCTTCCCCACTTACATCTTTCCTTTCTCTCTCCCTTAATTATTGCCTTCTTTTTTATTTTTGTTTGACTCTCTTTGGGGTAGGTTGTGAGTTGTTAGTGCCCAGTATCTGTTCATTCGTTCTGATCGTATTCCAAGATGATGGGTTTGGATTTTAGTGTAGATTTGTCTAGGAATCTTATATTTTCGTCTTTAATAATTATTTTATCTTTTCGATTGAGTGGTGAATTTTCTGTAATTTTTATTTATACTAGGTATTTTTCAGTTTTTTTAAACCATGTGGGTTTTATTTTGCGGATACGGAAAAGTTCATTCTGATAAGCTTACCGTAACAATTCTCCTCCTTTTTCGCATAGTATCTAAGAGTGTTTCAATTTTCTGGTAGGGAGTCTCATTCTTTATGTAGACCATTATAGTTTTATCCAGAAATGGTGATCCTATGACTTTTGTTAGAATTTTCCTTCCCTTTAACTTGCATTTCTCCATCTGGCCTCTGAAATTTATATTTAGGTTTTCTGCTGCGTACAATACTTCTGGTTTAATCACTGTCATATGTAGTTCAATTTTGGACGCCATGAGAGGGATTTCGTATTGTATGTAGGCCTATCTTTTGTTATTCGGAAGGCCATTACAAGTCAAGACCTATTTTAGCTGCTTGTTTCTCCAGTTCAAGGATTTTCTCCCATGCTTTCTCCATTGTTTCAGAAAACAAGACCATAAAATCATCTGCAAAAGCAATACAATTGATTACTCCCTCCCTTCATTCGCTGTTCCTTCAGTCCTTCAAAATGTTTTAAAAATCAAGAATGGAAACTCTCTCTTTATATATAAAGATGAAAGTTTGTCTTTTTTGAGCGGCTTCGGTGGCGTAGTCGGTAGCATGCTGAGCTTCTATGCCCAAGATAGCGGGTTCAAACCCGGCCGAAGCCGTCGGATTTTTTAAGAGCGTTAAAAATCCCTCAGTATGCCTTCCTTCGGAGGGGAAGTAAAGCCGGCGGTCCCATGTCATAGATTTATGGCATGTTAAAGATCTTTCCACTAATTACACCTGTGTGAATCTAAATTGGATAGGTTAAGAATGTAAACAACGCTCTTTGGTTGCTACGTTCGTTGCCAAGAGCCGACTGCGGTGGCTAGTAGCTAGTTCTGAACTAGGCCTAGTAGTCGTTGACGGTGGCGTTTGGCGGCAAAAGTAGGAACTATTTGAAAATTCAAAGTTGCAGTCCCTACTTGGATTAAAAAAACAGATACACACACTAATACAGTCATCACAATTAACACCGGTTATCAGACAGATTCTACACTCACCCAAAGTACACGGGGCTACATGACCGCGTTGTCGCAGCCCCTAAACTAAGGAACCAACCAACCAACCTGTCTTTTTTGTGCATCATCACGGAGTTTTGGAATTATTTACTCGTTTCAGATTTTTTTATGACGAAAGTTTACAATAGTTCTTAGTTAGAATTGTACACCCGCCTGAATCAATACTATAAAACAAATTAATTATTTAACTTGTTTTAGTACATGTTTCGAGGATTAATTACATTTTATCCTCTTCATCAGCTAAAAAAACATATAGAAAGAACAAAATAAAACGTAGCACAGTAATAAGATACGTTATTAAACATAACATGGTGCACCATATAATCATTTTCTAAATTTAACATTGTCCTAACCTCATGTAAGTTATCTTTTTTATTAGATTTATATTCATTCAATGTCATTTAAATTTGAATTTCATAATGATTTTAATATATTTTTCATATTAGTCACTGGTATAATCTTATTTTCTTTCTTTTTAGACACCATATGCTTTGAACTAACCTCTCTTTACCAAGAGATCACTTTCCATCACGTCGTGTTACTTGAAGCCGCTTTGATTTGAAAAAGCTTAAAAATGGTTCTTTAAGCATACAGGCTATTCATTAATTGGTGAAGTATTGGTATTCCAAATCTACCATTTCAAGCTTCAATACGGAACTACTATTTGTAATAAGCACCAGCAAGCTGATCACCGTCACCATCAATTTCATTTCGTTTTATTCTGATCTTATAACCTAAATTATATGGTGCACCATATTAGGTTTAATAACGTACGGTATCTTATTACTGTGCTACGTTTTATTTTGTTCTTTCAATATGTTTTTTAGCTGATGAAAGGGTTAAAATATAATTAATCCTCGAAACATGTACTAAAAACAAGTGAAATAATGAATTTTCTTTATAGTATTGATTCAGGCGGGTGTACAATTCTAATTAATAACTATTCCAGCATTTCAATACGGAATCACCATGAATCATTTACATAATGAAAGTTTACAAGTAAAGAAAGGCTTTGGGTATCATTCACAGACCAATCTATATATATAAAAATCAATGTAACGTGATAGTTTGTCTGTGGGTGTGTATGTCTCCTATGCGTTCAAATACCATTCGTCCGATTGCGATGAAACTTGGGTGAGATGTTGAGTACACTCCAAGGAAGGTTTCTGACTTAGTAAATCCATTTTACAATAGGTAGCGCACGCGTAGATTCAACAAATGAGCGACGATGCGCGAAGCATTTCAACAAAGTCCCGTATGTGTTCATATACCATTCGTCCGATAGCGATGAAACTTGGGTGAGATGTTGAGTACACTCCGAGGAAGGTTTCTGACTTAGTAAATCCATTTTACAATAGGTAGCGCACGCGTAGATTCAACAAATGAGCGACGATGCGCGAAGCATTTCAACAAAGTCCCGTATGTGTTCATATACCATTCGTCCGATTGCGATGAAACTTGGGTGAGATGTTGAGTACACTCCAAGGAAGGTTTCTGACTTAGTAAATCCATTTTACAATAGGTAGCGCACGCGTAGATTCAACAAATGAGCGACGATGCGCGATTCAACAAAGTCCCGTATGCATTCATATACCATTCGTCCGATAGCTATGAAACTTGCGTAAAATGTTGTGTACACTGCAGGGAAATTTTCTGGCTTAGTACATCCACTTTACAATAGGCAGCGCACGATTAGATTCAACAAATGAGCTACGACGCGCGAAGCATTTCAACAAAGTCACGTTTGCGTTCATATACCATTCGTCCGATAGCGATGAAACTAGGCTGAGATTTTGTGTGCACTCCAGGGAAGGTTTCTAGCTTAGTAAATCCCTTTAAAAATAGGTAGAGCACGAGTAGAATCAACAAATGAGCAACGGCGCGCGAAGCGTTTCAACAAAGTCCCATTTAATTTCATATACCATTCATCCGATAGCGATGAAACTTGGGTGAGATGCTGTGTACACTCCAGGGAAGGTTTCTGGCTTAGTACATACATTTTACAATAGGTAGCGCACCAGTAGATTCAACAAATGAGCGATGACACGCGAAGCGTTTCAACAAAGTCCCGTATAAAGTCATATACCATTCGTCCGATAGTGATAAATGTTTGGTGAATTGTTGTGTACACTCCAGGAAAGGTTTCTGGCTAAGTAAATCCATTTTACAATACGAAGCGCACGTTTATGTTCAACAAATGAGTGACTACGCGCGAAGCGTTTCGACAACGTCCCGTATACGTTCACATACCATTCATCCGATTGCGATGAAACTTGGGTGAGATGTGTACACTCCAGGGAAGGTTTCTGGCTGAGTACATCCATATTACAATATGTAGCGCAAGAGTAGAATCAACAAATGAGCGACGACACGCGAAGCGTTTCAACCAAGTCCCGTATGCATACATGTACCATTCGTCCGTACCTATGAAACTTGGGTGAGATGTTGTGTACACGTCATGGAAGATTTCTGGCTTAGTAAATCCCCTATACAATATGCAGCGCACAAGTTGATTCAACAAATGAGGGACGACGCGTGAAGCGTTTCAACAAAGTCCCGTATAAGGTCATATACCATTCTGCCGTTAGCGGTGAAACTTGGGTGAAATATGGTTGACCCTCCAAGGAAGGTTTCTGGCTTAGTAAATACATTTCACAGTAGGTAGCACACGAGTAGATTCGACAAATGAACGACGATAGCGATGAAACTTGGGTGAGATGTTGTGGACACTTACGTGACGGTTTCTAACTTAGTAAATACATTTTACAGTAGGTAGCGCACGAGTAGATTCAACAAATGAGTGACGGAGTGCGAATCGTTTAAACAAAATCAGGTATGCGTTCATATACTATTCATCCGATTGCGATGAAACATTGATCAGTTATTTTGTACCCGCCAGGGAAGGGGACTTAGTAAATCCATTTCACAATAAGTAGCGCAAGAGTAGATGCAACAAATGGGTGACGACGCGCGAAGCGTTTCAACAAAATTCCCTACCGTATTGCGTTCATATAACATTCTTCGATTGCGATGAAACCTTGATGAGTTATTGTGTACACGCCAGGGAAGGGCTTCGACTTAGTAATACATTTCTCAATAGGTAGCGCACGAGTAGATTCAACAAATGAGTGACAGCGCACGAATCGTTTAAACAAAAACCCATATACGTGCATATACCATTCATCAGATTGCGATGAATCATTGATGAGTCATTGTGTACACGCCAGGGAAGGGTTTCGACTTAGTAAATCCATTTCACAATAGGTAGCGTACAATTAGATTCAACAAATGAGTGACAGCGATGAAACTTTTTGAAAATTGTTGTGCACGCTCCCTCGAATGGTTCTAAATTATAAAATCCATTTTATGATAGCTTAGAGGCAGTTAACATGTTGTGTATCCAAAAGCACTTCAAGAAACAGAATTTCAACGCCAACACTTTCTTTGATTGGCATTGCAACGCATGCCGGGTACAGATTGTCTATATATATAAAAATCAATCTTACGTGATAGTTTGTCTGTGGGTGTGTATGTCTCCTATGCATTCATATACTACTCAACCGATTGCGATGAAACTTGGGTGAGATGTTGAGTACACTCTAAGGAAGGTTTCTGACTTAGTAAATCCATTTTACAATAGGTAGCGCACGCGTAGATTCAACAAATGAGTGACGATGCGCGAAGCGTTTCAAACAAGTCCCGTATGTGTTCATATACCATTCGTCCGATTGCGATGAAACTTGGGTGAGATGTTGAGTACACTCCAAGGATGGTTTCTGACTTAGTAAATCCATTTTACAATAGGTAGCGCACGCGGAGATTCAACAAATGAGCGACGATGCGCGAAGCATTTCAACAAAGTCCCGTATGTGTTCATATACCATTCGTCCGATAGCGATGAAACTTGGGTGAGATGTTGAGTACACTCCAAGGAAGGTTTCTGACTTAGTAAATCCATTTTACAATAGGTAGCGCACGCGTAGATTCAACAAATGAGCGACGATGCGCGAAGCATTTCAACAAAGTCCCGTATGTGTTCATATACCATTCGTCTGATAGCGATGAAACTTGGGTGAGATGTTGAGTACACTCCAAGGAAGGTTTCTGACTTAGTAAATACATTTTACAATAGGTAGCGCACGCGTAGATTCAACAAATGAGCGACGATGCGCGAAGCATTTCAACAAAGTCCCGTATGTGTTCATATACCATTCGTCCGATTGCGATGAAACTTGGGTGAGATGTTGAGTACACTCCAAGGAAGGTTTCTGACTTTGTAAATCCATTTTACAATAGGTAGCGCACGCGTAGATTCAACAAATGAGCGACGATGCGCGAAGCATTTCAACAAAGTCCCGTATGCATTCATATACCATTCGTCCGATAGCGATGAAACTTGGGTGAGATGTTGAGTACACTCCAAGGAAGGTTTCTGACTTAGTAAATCCATTTTACAATAGGTAGCGCACGCGTAGATTCAACAAATGAGCGACGATGCGCGAAGCATTTCAACAAAGTCCCGAATGCATTTATATACCATTCGTCCGATAGCTATGAAACTTGCGTAAAATGTTGTGTACACTGCAGGGAAATTTTCTGGCTTAGTACATCCACTTTACAATAGGCAGCGCACGATTAGATTCACAAATGAGCTACGACGCGCGAAGCATTTCAACAAAGTCACGTTTGCGTTCATATACCATTCGTCCGATAGCGATGAAACTAGGCTGAGATTTTGTGTGCACTCCAGGGAAGGTTTCTAGCTTAGTAAATCCCTTTAAAAATAGGTAGAGCACGAGTAGAATCAACAAATTAGCAACGGCGCGCGAAGCGTTTCAACAAAGTCCCATTTAATTTCATATACCATTCATCCGATAGCGATGAAACTTGGGTGAGATGCTGTGTACACTCCAGGGAAGGTTTCTGGCTTAGTACATACATTTTACAATAGGTAGCGCACCAGTAGATTCAACAAATGAGCGATGACACGCGAAGCGTTTCAACAAAGTCCCGTATAAAGTCATATACCATTCGTCTGATAGTGATAAATGTTTGGTGAATTGTTGTGTACACTCCAGGAAAGGTTTCTGGCTAAGTAAATCCATTTTACAATACGAAGCGCACGTTTATGTTCAACAAATGAGTGACTACGCGCCAAACGTTTCGACAACGTCCCGTATACGTTCACATACCATTCATCCGATTGCGATGAAACTTGGGTGAGATGTTGTGTACACTCCAGGGAAGGTTTCTGGCTGAGTACATCCATATTACAATATGTAGCGCAAGAGTAGAATCAACAAATGAGCGACGACACGCGAAGCGTTTCAACCAAGTCCCGTATGCATACATGTACCATTCGTCCGTACCTATGAAACTTGGGTGAGATGTTCTGTACACGTCATGGAAAATTTCTGGCTTAGTAAATCCCGTATACAATATGCAGCGCACAAGTTGATTCAACAAATGAGGGACGACGCGCGAAGCGTTTCAACAAAGTCCCGTATAAGGTCATATACCATTCTGCCGTTAGCGGTGAAACTTGGGTGAAATATGGTTGACACTCCAAGGAAGGTTTCTGGCTTAGTAAATACATTTCACAGTAGGTAGCACACGAGTAGATTCGACAAATGAACGACGATAGCGATGAAACTTGGGTGAGATGTTGTGGACACTTACGTGACGGTTTCTAACTTAGTAAATACATTTTACAGTAGGTAGCGCACGAGTAGATTCAACAAATGAGTGACGGAGTGCGAATCGTTTAAACAAAATCAGGTATGCGTTCATATACTATTCATCCGATTGCGATAAAACATTGATCAGTTATTTTGTACCCGCCAGGGAAGGGGACTTAGTAAATCCATTTCACAATAAGTAGCGCAAGAGTAGATGCAACAAATGGGTGAAGACGCGCGAAGCGTTTCAACAAAATTCCCTACCGTATTGCGTTCATATAACATTCTTCGATTGCGATGAAACCTTGATGAGTTATTGTGTACACGCCAGGGAAGGGCTTCGACTTAGTAATACATTTCTCAATAGGTAGCGCACGAGTAGATACAACAAATGAGTGACAGCGCACGAATCGTTTAAACAAAAACCCCTATACGTGCATATACCATTCATCCGATTGCGATGAATCATTGATGAGTCATTGTGTACACGCCAGGGAAGGGTTTCGACTTAGTAAATCCATTTCACAATAGGTAGCGTACGATTAGATTCAACAAATGAGTGACAGCGATGAAATATTTTGAAAGTTGTTGTGCACGCTCCCTCGAATGGTTCTAAATTAGAAAATCCATTTTATGATAGCTTAGAGGCAGTTAACATGTTGTGTATCCAAAAGCACTTCAAGAAACAGAATTTCAACGCCAACACTTTCTTTGATTGGCATTGCAACGCATGCCGGGTACAGCTTGTCATTTATATAACTTTTTACCGTACCACTCATTGAAAGAAGAGGAAACGCTCTCAATATATCATATTAAAGTTGTCGTACAACAACGAAATGAGGCCCTTTTAGTGCTCCTCAAAATGATAAAGAGTACTTCATAGAAACCCCGAATCATGTTTTAAGGCCGTAGAATCAACCTTTTCTAAGATATTTGTTTCTTACCACCCCAGTTACTGTAAGGGCTAGAGATCAAGAAATGGCTGGTTGCTACCATAGAAACTCTAGCTCAATGGAGCCCATACAATGTAAGAGATAGTGTTCCTGCATTTATCACTGAAAAGACTCCTCTCTAAGAAAATGCTGGATTGGTACCTTCTGTTAGACCACAGCTACTTTGTTCCAACTCCACGCCCAGCATCATTCAATTCATTTCACATGAACTCCTCTCATGAAATGGTGTCAGAAAAAGCATCCAGCTTTAGAAACCACCCGTACACATAAATTCATCACAAGTCGCTTCCGTGGAAAAGTGAATAATAAGGGTTAGACACGCGGTATTAATGATTTGATTTTAATACGTTGCTTGCAGCTAGATGTAACAGGAAGAGTGCAGTCACTATCAATCTAAAATTTCGGCCATGCATTTTGGAAATGTTTAATTCACAAATTCCATGAAAAGCGATTCGTTAATCTGCGTAATTTGACCAGGGAACGTACACCCTCTGTCTGAAAAGTTCGGTGAATGGGTCTATATTACGAACGGATTGTTGGCTTACCTGAAACAGCCGTTATTGTCCTTCGAAGCAATCCCCGCGTATGGTTATGCACTTCTGAGCACAACTGAACAAGTCCTGGCATAGTCTTCTTTAGGAATAGCCTTCAGTTTGGGTCGTCAAAACTCGAAATTGAAAGCAAGAGAGAAGCGTGAATTTATGCAACCTAACGTGCACACTCGTTTAACGGGTGGCAGTGAGAGGGGTGAATTTTCCGTGGAATGGAATGGTCCTGAAATCTATCGTCACGGTTGACGAGACCTGGTGCCTAAGGTACAACCTCGAAGGGAAACGTCAAAGTATGGAGTATCGGGGTCCAGGGTCGCCGAAAAGCCCTGAAGGGCCAGAGGTTTTCGGACATTTCGGACATCCAACGTAATGTGACGACCCAAATGAAGGCTATCCCTCAGGAAGACTATGCCAGGACTTGTACAGCCGTTCTCAGAAGTGCATGATCATCCACGGGGATTACTTCGAAGGATAGTAACTGCTGTTTCTGGTAAGCCAACAATTCGTTCGTAAAATAGACCCATTCACCGAACTTTTTAGACAGAGGGTGTATGTAGGTGCAGGATATAACACATTCTTACAGATCAGCAAGTTGGGATGCCTACCGTAACAGGAGCTTCTGCAGTCTAAACTCCTGATATGCTGGCAACTTCTCTGCTTTCGGTGTGCCGCGGGCATCATACCGTACAGGGTATAACACATATACACAGCTCCATAAATTGGGCTGCCTACTTCATTGTAAACCCTTCATATGTTGGCAACTCCTCTGCATTCTGTGTGCCGCGGAGCTATATACCCTACAGGGTATATCACATAAACAACTCAGTAAGTTGGGCTGTGTATAGTAATAGGAGCTTCTGCAGTCTAAACCCCTGTTTATGTTGACAACTTCCCTGGTTTGGAAGTGCAGCGGGACGATAGACTGTTAGTACTGTACAGCTCAGTAAGTTGGGCTGCCTATAGTAATAGGAGCTTCTGCAATCTAAACCCCGATATGTTGGCTACTTTCGGCTGAAAGTGTGTAGGGAGATGATTGAGTCTAAAAGTGAAATATTTCTGTGGCGTTTTGCCTGTCGATATACAGTACAGTGCGTCAGGGAATGTTCTCCACAGTGCCTAGGCCCTACTACGTAAGGTGAGAGCCGGAGTTAAGTTGGCAGACCTTTCACTCACTCGCCGGCAGTCAGGTACTAGCTTGTCTTCTCCAAGGTCGACAGGATATCAGAACACTCGTGTGAGATGTGCCGTGCTGTGCTGTGGAAAGCGTCAGTGTGAATGCAGTGAGGGAGCGTTTAGATTATTGGAACAGTGCAACAGGATACAGGCGGTAATGTTTACTACTGAAGAGAGGGCGTTTTTGGTGGAATACGTTTTTTCGTGAAGGCGATTGGTTTACAGAAAATGTAAAACTAAAATTTCAGGCGCGGTTTCCTAATTCAAAGTGTCCAAACCGGGATACCGTTCGGGATTTGATAAGTACATTTCATGTGACCGGCTCAGTTCACGATGTACCAGAAACAGGCAGGCCTACGCTGTTAACAGACGAAAAACTTCATGAAATTTCCGATATATTGCTGCAAAGTCTAAGTAAATCCATACGCAAATTAGCTCAAAAAACAGGAATCTCTAAGTGGGCTGTTTGTTGTTTGTTTTGTTTTGATACAAGCGGTGGCAGCCGCGCTGTCAGCACCGACCGTGCTGCCAACTTAACTCCGGCTCTCGCCTAACGTAGCAGTGCCTAGGCTTTGTGGAGAACATTCCCTTACATCCTGTAAATATCACCTTGCTCTACACCTAAATCAGAGACGTTGCTGATACCTCTGGTGCGCATGTGACATCATCATCATCATCATCATCATCATCATCATCTTCATTTCCCCTTTTCCAGTTGACACTGGGTGGAGGCAAATATGGTTCCTCTCCACTTTGTTCTGTCGTTCCACCATTCCTCTTCCGACACAGTGTTCCAATCCAGGTTCCGTTTTCTAATACTATTCTCCACTGAGTCCATCCAACGCATTCTTGGTCTTCCTCGTCCTCTCTTCCCTGTCATCCGTCGTTCCAGTGCTCGACTTGGTAGACTTACTTCATTCATCCGTTTGACATGTGCAAACCATCTCAATCTGTTTTGCTCCAGTTGGTCATTTAGTTTCTGTACTCCCAGTTCTTTCCGTATATCTTCATTTCTCACTCTGTCCCTCCTCATTTTCTAGACAGTACTTCTCAGGAATCTCATCTCAGCTGCTTGTACTCTGCTCTCATCCCTCTTAGTCACTGTCCAAGTTTCTGCTGCATATGTATAATATGCTTTGTACATAACTTCTTTAGCCTTAATTGGCATATCCTTGTTCCATACTAGTCCCCGTGCCTGTTGATAGAAAGCACTCCCGAGTTGTATTCTTCTGCTAATTTCCAAATCTAGTCTTCCATCTTCAGTCAGTTCACTTCCCAAGTATTTGAAGTGTTTCACCACTTCCAATTCCTTTTCTCCTACTTTGATTACTCCTTTTCCTTCTTTCTTATCTCTACACATCACCACTGTTTTACTCTTCTCCACATTTATCTTCAATCCCCATTGCTCAATCTTTTCATTTATTACGTCTAACTGTTCTTGTACCTCCATGTCATCCTCGGCCGCATCACAACGTCGTCTGCAAACAACATTACCTTCATCTATTATATCTTGTGTTATTATCCACAGAGAACTGTGTTAAGGGGATCATTCGAGGCAGAGTGTGAATGAAGGCGCAGGCTGGACGGTGGATAAGCGATCAATGTGTGTGACCCACCCACTTCATGTTCCCATTGATGGATCGCTGGCGCTTCTCTTCGACTCGTGCCGTTAAAGAGAACCTCTTCGGACATAAAATGAACATTTCCAGCCCACCAACACGTCTGATGAAGAAGTTACGGATCTTGGACTCCTAATGTTTCTTGCTGAATTCCTTGAGTGTTTTGATTAATCCGTTTGAACCAGTGCAATGTCTCCGGACACGTTGTTGTTGTTTGAGTCTTCAGTCTTTTGACTGGTTTGATGCAGTTCTCCATGCCTCCCTGTCCTGAGCTAATCGTTTCATCTCTACATAGCTACCACACCCTACATCCGAGGCAATCTGTTTAACATATTATAACCTTGGTCTACCCCTACAGATCTTGTCCTCAACCCTTCCTTCCCTAACTAAGCTTGCTATTCCTGGGTGTCTTAGTATGTATACTACTAACCTATCTCTTCTTTTCATTAGCAGTCGCCAGAAACATCCATCCTCTCCCACTCGTCTTAATACCTCTTCGTTTGTAACCCTATCTACCCATTTGAACTTCATCATTCTCCTGTAACACCACATTTCAAACGCTTCAGTTCTCCTCTTTTCTGCTGCACCAATAGTCCAAGTTTCATTTCCATGGAGCGCCACGCTCCAGACAAAGGCTTTCAAAAATGACTTCCTAATACCTAAATGTATATTCGATGTCAATAGATTCCTTTTTTGTAGAAATGCTTTCCTTGCCTGAGCCAACCTACTTTTATATCCTCTTTGCTTCGTCCATCACGGGTTATTTTGCTTCATAAATAACAGAAGTCTCCACTTCCTTCAGCTTTTCACCTGCAAAATTTGATGTCCATAGAGGTTTCTGATTTATTTCGGCTGCATTCCAGTATTTTTTTTTTTTTTTACATTTATTCATTTTCATCATAAATTCTTTCCTCAAGACGAAGTCCATACCATTCAAAAACTCATTCAAATCCTCAGGCGTGTCGGCCATGATGACGATGTCATCACCAAATTGAAATTATTTCTCCTTGATTCTTCTACTCCCACTACACGAGTAGAATAATTATGCTAAGTCAGGGTCTCAATGGTGTCAGAGCTCTGAAAGTATGACAGACTTGCAATGAATGCAGTTTTCAAAACCATGAACAAGTAGTGTACAGGGACCTAACACAATTCTCCAGAGATCAGATGGTGGGCCCAGTAAACACAAGAAATTATGGCTAAAAAAATACCTTAAAAGACAAAATAAATATTCAGCAAATTTCACTTGGTAACAATAGCAACCCCTATTGTTCACAAATTTCCAGCGTCCGATCAGCTAGCCTACTTTTCTGCTTTAAGTGTACAGCTCAGTAAGCAATAGGATCTAATGCATTTTAAACCCCTGATATGTTGGAAACTTCCCTGCTTTAATGTTTAGAGGGATTATATACTGTTCAGGGAAGAACACATACATAGGTCTCACCTACTGTAATTGTAGCTATTGCAGTTGAAACCCCTGATATGTTGGCAACTTTACTGCTTTAATTGTGCAGCGGGATGATAAACTGTACAGGGAATAACACATACATACTGTACTACAAAGTAAGTTGGGCTGCCTAGTGTAATAGGACCTGTCACAGTAGTTTAAACCCCTGAAATAATGACAGCAAAACCATCGAACCATGAGTGACGCTTGGACAGGATGAATCTGTAGCTTTGTAGATTTATGATGACAGTCTGATAAACTTTTAAATATTCTGAAGTTTACAATACGGTCTAACAACCAGAAAATGCAATCAGAAAACCCTAACTCGCAATATGAAAGCCTACACCACTATATTAATTGAGGTTCAATTATCGATTGATGTGCTCAAATTTCTGACACGGCGCTGTCCAGAGCCTGCGGTGATAGAATGGAGCACTGGTGAGAGCAATGCGAATCTGTTTGATTGTCCTTGTCCTTGCTATTTGCTCCTTGATCCTGACGACGGACGTTGTGACTGATTCTGATCGAATTGCACAGTGGAGTGTGTAATAGCGCTCAGCCTTAACGACAATATCACCCGTCAATATCATTACGTTTAGTGAGTTCATTAAATAAAGTAAACAAAAATAGGACACATAAAAGGCTAAAGTAACAACTTTAAGCGAAATCTCTTATATAAAAACAAGAAGTTCCGTGACGAACTAAAGAGCCTACTTTTCTTAAAATTTAAGATTCATGCCAATGATTAATCTATATGGATCTATCTAGAATAATGACGAAATTAAGTTGTTAATATTGAAATTTCTAATTAGTTCGAAATACTGTATACCTGGCATAATGTAGCCTAATAGAGAACTACAGTTGGCAGCCCTGGTGACTGAATAAATTCTTAGTTCCATCTCTTAAGGTACCGTACAGAATACAAAATTTGGTTGAAGTCCAATGAATAGCATGGACGTTACATGCAGTTAAACATTGGATCTAACAGCGCGCGTAAAATCATGTTGGCAACAATGTTATGCATGTAATGATCTGAAATAATCTGGAATAATATGATCTATAGTTGTGCTAATTTTGAATGAAATCCATTAGTTAGTATAGAAGTTACATGCATTTTAAAATTGGACCTATCAGCAGGCTTAGAATCATGTTGGCAGCACTGACGTATATTAGTTACTCCAAATTCATCTAGAATGCCAGGTAGTACTGTATACGTGTGCAAAGTTTAGAGCTATTGGCTTGCATACTTTCTGATATATTGATATTAGGGTAACAAAAATAGAGACAGCACATATTAACAGTTGGCAGCCCTGGTTGCTCTTAAGAATACGCATAGTCATATCTGTTATGGTACACATAGCACACACGAAATTTGGTTGAAATCCAAATGATAGTATAGAAGTTACATTTATTTAAAGTTGGACCTGTCATCAGGCTTAGAATCATGTTGGTAGCACTGAGGTATATATGTTACTCCAAATTAATATAGAATGTCATGTACTATACGTGTGCATAGTTTAAAGCTGTCGGGTTGCATACTTTCAGCTATATTGGTATTTTGGACAAACAAATTAAGAGCATTTATTAACAGTTGGCAGCCCTGGTGGGTCTTAAGAATACGCTCAGTCATATCCGGTTATGTACACATACAATATACGAAATATGGTTGAATTCCAATTGATAGTGTAGAAGTTATATGCATTTAAAATTGGACCTATCAGCAGGCATATAATCATTTTGGCGACACTGCCAGGTATGGCCTCCTGGAAATTAAACTGCAATATTATCATCTATACGTGTGCCAATTTTGAAATAGCTCCCATTCATAACTTCCAAGATATCCAACATGGAGCTCAAATTTCAATTGCGATTTTTTAGCAGTTGGTAGCACTGACATCATTTTCAAATATGGCCGTGAGATATTCAGGTATAGATCTTTACTCCTACCGAATTTTGTTTCGATTTCTCCAGCCGTTTCGGAGTTGATAGGGGGGGACACACAGCCAGACAGACAGACAGACAGACACACACACATTTGCCCGATCTCATAAG